>JAEANM010003123.1:0-22964 GCA_017656035.1 Myanophis thanlyinensis | reverse complement strand
CAATGGAACCCCGAGGAGGCCTGCCCTGTGGGAACGCACCGGTCGGTTGGAGGCTGATGGTGGCAACAGGCAGTCCCTTGTTGCTGTTGTGCCACCCCATAGTCATTATGATGAAGTAGGCAGCTATATAAATTAAAATAAATAAATAAAATGGGCTGCAATGCAAACTTTATGCTTTTAGTAGAGTCATACTAAAAACATAAGAAGCCTCTCTGGAAAACAACAATCAGACAATTTGAATTTTATTTTTAAGATTTTTTTAATAAAATAAACATTAATATCAATGTTTTCTACTATAGTCATCTTCAGGAATAGTCTTGAATTCCATATAGGTCTATAACTGTTCTTAGTTCTTTGTTCAGAAATGAATCTAACGCCTTCTTTTCTCGCCCCACCCCTCAAAAGGCAAAAACAAACTAAAGAGCTAGAAAATATTTTGGAAGGGTGACAAACAGCAATTCCTTTAGTTTTCTAGGAAAGAGTAACTGACTGATCTTTATAGGTACGTTGTGAGGATACAGGTGATCCCATTAGCAATTGTTTTTGAGACCATCTATAACATGGCTGCCAAAATTTGTTTAACTCTACTGTAGAAGGAAAAAATACAGCTACTGGTATTTCTTTTTCCTTTTCCAGGGTGAATAACTGCGTGGGATTTTCCAACTACAAGTTTTTTCTCCTCTTTTTATTTTATTCCCTCCTATATTGTCTGTTTGTTGCTTCTACAGTTCTTCAGTATTTCATAAAGTTTTGGACAGTAAGTTCTTTAAAATTAAAAGTTTTAAACTTAAATATATATATATACAGAAGCATTGTGTTTTCATGCTTCATAGTATACCTAACTGTCATCAGTTTGAGGTGAAGTAGTAAAATACTAAATAATTAAATTTTATATATAATACATGGTTTTCGGTTCGCTGCAGCCGAATTTGCTGTCTTGTGGATTGTACCTTTTATGTTGGCATTTCATGCATGTTTTAAGAAAGCACATTATGTATGTATAGCATTCATATCAACATTGCCCTCTTCTAATTTCAAAATTTTTAATCTTCACTCTGGTGGAATAGCATGACCTGGCTTCATAAGTTGGATCATTTTTAATATTGCTTTAAACCTTTGGAATAGCAGCATTGTGGTTTTGGAAAATAATTGGCTAATGAAGGACATTATTTGAATGTGAATAATTTGTACAGTAAGTAAGCACAAAATGAAACATTTTATAGTAAAAATAATTTGTACACGCATTTTTGCATTAAAAAAATTTTTTTTTACTCAGGGTAAACCTAATCACGAGGGGTTATTTATTGTTAACCTGCACATACCTGTGATGATTCAGGCAAATACAGACATTTGTAGACTCACTTTTCTCTTCTTAACATGTTGTGGTACATACACATTAAGTAATGAAGACTTTGTACTGAGTCATAGCTGAGAAAATGCAAGGCAATATGATGAAATTTCAAATGTTCAGTTTTGAAATTTGATTTGAATTTGTTTTAAGATTTTGATGCATTCCAAACTTTGAAATGGTAATTCCCCAATGTGCATGTAATGGAAAACTGTAGTTAACCAAAGCCTTTCTGGATATTGCAGAATGGCCCACTGAATGAAATGAATGAAATAAATGGTGATGTGTGTTAAAATAACCTTAGCATATCAATACATAGTCTTATTAAGGCATAATATATATGTTCCTATTAAGAGAGTAGATATTGAAGCTGAGATTACTGATTCAACCAGTAGTTATCCTGGATGCTACATTTTCAACTTAAGCATTCTGTCTCTGACACTGCACTTATCTTGTTATTATTAAATATCTAGGGAACAAGAACCTTCCTTCCTCCCTCCCTCCCACCCACCCTCCCTCCTTCCTTGTTATAACATGGTTTGTTTTTACTGGGTTGCATGCAACCAGCCATTGTGATCCATAACTTCATATTGTTATTTACCATGATGTGTTATTATTTTGTGGCTTAGTGAGAAAACCACAGTAAAACATAGTTTATCGTTATTTGTTTATTTATGGAATTTATTTATGTATGTAGTTATGAAATTTATTTTATAGGTGAGCCATGTCAATATTTTAGTCAGCTTTGTTAATTTGGTTATTCTGTAGGGTGTTTTCATAACCGTCTGTGTGTGTGTGTGTGTAAGTATGTAACTTCTCTACATGATTTGTACTTCTAAGAGATTCCTGATTACCTCTGTTTACAAAATAGGAACATTTCAGCTTACTTAATTTTACCAAAACTATAGCTGAAAATTATGAATCTTAACTGTTGTGGAAAATAGGATGAAAAAAAATATGTAGATATTGTGATATACTTGGACTGCCTGCTTCCATTAATCCAAGGCAACCAGCCCAATGATTTGAGCAGGACAAAGCTTATTATTAAACAGAATCTGGAATAGAGCCATAGATGCACAAGATCTGGGGCTTTTCTAGATCCACAAGTTAAGGTAGTTTTTTTTATGTAGCATTAATTTTGAGCAAAATTGGTTGTATTTCCTTAACATTTCATATTAAGTATCAAATATTTTAGTTTAACTTAAGTATTACCTTATTAACTTGAGAGGAGGCGGCATTTTTTTAAAGATGAACTACTAATGAAAAGGGGGAAATGGGTGTTATCTGGTTTAGGGGACAACTTTTTCTGATAGTACCTGTCCCCCAATGCACATCAAGAGAAAGTTGTAGAAGACAGCATTGGAGCCACATAGAGCATCATGCACAGGCTTAGCTTCATTGGAACAAGCATGCAGGACCTCAGGAATAAAGTTCAAAAGTTTCCACTTTATTAATCAGCTGATGTGCCTGGAGAGGTGTCTGGTTATTCATTGAAAAAGATATAAAAATAGTTGAAAATAAAGGAATAACCATGGAGTGAAACTGGAACCAGAGATCATGGCAAAGCACCAGTGCCTTTGAAGATTACTCTGAACCATGATTGTTGTCTGAAGATATGTTTGCCTAGTGAATTTTAACTCTTTTGTGATATCTAAACAAGAGTTCTTTTGTCTTATCTTCATCCAGTTTAGTTGCTTTCTTGCTTTTCTGTTCCCTCCCAATGTAATTATATCATTATAATCCCTTTTTTCTGTTTCTTCAGGAGAAAAGATTGAGATGGGGAAAGAGAGAGATAATGTATGTGTACTTGCATAAATCTGTATAGGAAATCCAATGTATTTATTTACCATAGTTAACCGCTTAGAGAAGGCTGGAAACCACTATAAAACGATATATAAATCTAAGTGCTATTGCTAGAGACCCTCCATCTTCCTCTTAGAGCGACTCAGTTCATTTTCTAAAGTGAGGTTTTGGATAATCCCTAGGCGGTTGTGTGTGTCTATGTGTGTGTCTGAGACTTGTTTCCAGGATTTTTTGTTCTTCCAAAAAATATTACTAATTCACTCTGTTTGTCAAATGGCCACATTTCAGCATTTCAATATAACTTACTCAATTATTAATTCTGTTATTGTGAAGTCCTAGTAGTCTCTGAGTTTGGCTGTTTGCTTGCAGATATTTAATTACTTGAATAGGTAACATCTTTAGGGCTAGCAGGGAGTTAATTGGGTTTGCTCTCTGCTTATATATAGTAGCTTGCCCTACCAGAATTGGTGGGGATATGATTTTTTCATTGGTAATTCCTTGATTAGGATATTGTTTTTGGCTTGATTTTTTTTTTTGTCTGATGTTAATCCTTGCTTATTCTGGGTATTGGCTGCTGGAGAGGATGTTTTTATTGTTGTTGTTTCCTTAATGTTTTTATGGATGTTTTTGAATGATGTGTAAATGTGATTTATCTCTTATGTATTTATGGCTAATTTGTCTGAATATCAAGCTTTGAGGCATTCCGTAGCATTGTGGTCTAGGATGCTCTCATTTTCCCAGTTGAAACTATGGTTGAGTCTATCCATGTTGCGAGAATAAGATGTTTTCATCCTGTCTTCTGATTGCTAGTTGATGTTTATGGATGCACTCTGTTAGTCTTCTGCATGTTCATGCCTGATCATGTTATTAATTTTTTTGACATGTCTTTTTGTTGGAATATTGCTTCCAGCTAAGATGCACATATTTTAAAAAGTTGCCATATGTACATGTATTTTTTTGTACATGTATATCACATAAGCAGGAAGGAATTTGCAGAACTCTTTTCAACTGGAATTAACAAATAAGGTTACAAGGTGGATAAACTGGACAGAGCAGGTGTCTTTTGTCTATGTTAATACTTTTCCTAAATATTCTTCCAGGAGATGAAGAAGTCAGGGATCCATTTGGATTAAGGGGTCAAAAAAATCAAATAATCATACTGTCAAAATACTTCGATTCATAATTGGGTAACAAATTTTAGTTTAAATTATGATGAATGTAGACAGAAATTACCAGTAAGTTTCTTAGTTGATTTCTATTGTAGAGATGATTCCAAGTTGGGCTTCTGATAATGAAAATTAGAGAGAGCAATGAATAGAACTCTTAATTTTAATGGTGTGCCTTGCATGTACACCATTAAAATCAGTGACTCCTTTATCTCATTATGCAAAGTCAAGTTCATCTTCACATATTCATTCAGTGAATGTAAACTATTAGCCTCTTGGCATTGAATACTGCACGCTTTACACCTTGTGCACGCAAAGACCATCAATTTTCTAACAGCATTTTTACATGTTTCTGAACACTAGTCTTAAGGGGTTATAGCCTTTTAATAAATTGTCTTTATTTGCACAAAGCTTTGCCGCAGGAAATCTGCTGAGAATTGTCCAAAGGTAAAATGCAATTTAAGCAGTAGTCTCTGCTAGTATGTTATTTTGTACATTTATTTCTGATAGAGGGTTACAAGATTATTATACAATATTTGTAGTTCTTTACAATTAGCAATATGCGTTTTGTTTAATGCCCGAGGGAGAAATTGGTGCTCTGAAGCGTAGCATAAACTGACAGAAAATTAAATGGATGTTAATGTTATCTATATTTCATTAATAAAGAAGCAATTTCAGTTCCCTGTTGTTCCCTGTTGTCATTGTTTAAAAGGAATTTGCTGTTGAATTCTTAATATGAAGCTATTAAAGAGTTTAATAAGGTATTTAGCAATTTGAGCACATAAAAATTGTGCTACATTAATAAAACACACCTTTTTTCTCAACCCATGCATCTTCAGTATATGGAAAATATTTTAACATACATGAAGAATTATCTTTTCCTTTTACCGGATTATATTGTGCTCTGTTAGGATACAAAGCTATTTTTATATGTATGAATTATAATCTTGTTTAAATAGTTTAAACTATCAAAGTGTTTGCAACAAGGCTCTGCAAATAAGTGAGATGATTCCGGTTAGGCCGCTGCTATGTCTTCAGAGAATGTGATCCAGAATCCATACAATGTCTTTAAGGATCTCAGGCTGTTTTCCTCACACCTGCAGTTTGAGTCTCTTCCCATTTCTCCCTGCACAGACACAAAAATAATCATCATAAATAGAATAAAGGAAGGTCTTCCTCTCTTGAACTTTAAAGCGCCTACATGGTGAGGAAAACCTGTTAGAAATTTGGTCTTGTTCGCCCAGCCTAGATTATGCCCTTTCTGAACCATCAATATCAGATTGCTTGAGCTCTTTGTTTACTGCCAAAACAGTCTTCACTTGAACAAAAATAGACTCATGCTTTCTGAAGTCGCTTTATTTGGGGAAGAAGGGCAGCAGCCTAAAAAGACAGTAGCCTTTTGTTCCTTTCTTGTGGGCTCCTTTTTTTTAGGAACTGTTATTACTAAAAGGCTGAAAGTGGAGAAAATTGGATTACGTCTCACATTGGTAGTCAAAAATAGACATTTTTGGATTTTAAGCATTTGTGTGTCCCTTAAAGTGGCTACCCGTATCACTCAACAACATAACGTTAGCATATTTTTTAAAAAAAAATAGTAGTAAGACGGTAAATAAAAATGATTAAAACACATATGTTCCAGTTAAAAGAAAAACAAAGCGGAGTACTTCCTTCTTTGAGTTAATTTAATTAGCAGATGGATCGATCCTTCTCTGATTCTCTGTCAAGATTATACTGGGAGAAGGGAAAAAAATGCTGCACCGTTGCTTGTCTATACAGCCATTTTCTTAACACCAAATTAATCTTTAAATTGATTTCAAGAGAAGGCATTAATCAACATCAGCTGAAATGCTGCACTGGCTCCCTGTGGCCTTTTGGGTGTGATTCAAGGGGTTGGTTCTTACCTTTAAAGCGCTCCATGGCTTGGGACCCAGGTACTTACAGGACTGCCTCCAGCCTCCAGCCGACCTGTGCATTCCCACAGGGCGGGCCTCCTCGGGGTTCCACTGTCTGGATGGTGTCATCTGACAGCCGCGAGGGTTTGAGCCTTCTCTGTGGGTGCACCCTCCCTCTGGAACAAATTGCCCCCGGAGATCCAGACCATCACGGATCTACGGACCTTCCGGCACACATTAAAAACCTATTTATTTCAACAGGCCGGTCTGGCCTAGTACTCAGTGGGGGTTTTAAATTTTAAATTGTTTTAAATTAGTTTTTAAATTTTAATTGTTTAAATTTTTTAACTGTTTCTATTTGAATTGGTTTTAATTCGATTGGTCAGCCACTGTATTTATTTAAATTTTAATTTGGTTTTAAATTGTTACATACCTGTGTTTTTTAATAGGCTGTACACCGCCTCAAATCCTTCGGGAGGGAGGCGGTATAGAAATCAAATAAACATAAACATAAATAGACATTGTTTGGAATGTGTTGGGGATTGGAAATACCATGGGTTTTGCAGATCCAAGTGTTGCATTATGTTGCCTCTTTTCACTGATCTCTGCTACTGCTAAATATCAACTGCAGAGGTTTCCATACCAATTGGTTTCAAATACGGTCTGAAAGTCCACCTTCTCTTCTATATTTCCCTTAGTGGAGGAAGTCCTGAACAGTCTTCTGTGGAGTCGAAGGATTCCTGCCTTAAAATCTTGTATTTTCAAGAAGTTTCCTTAATTTTTTTAAATGCATCATTTACAAGTGTATATTTTTTTAGCATTCTTTTCTTCCTTAATGAAAATAATTGTTTGAATCTTTCTTACTTCATCCAATGCAAAAACTACTCCCTTGCTAATCATTAGTTAGTCCGTCTTGCAAATTTGTCCGTCTTGCAAATTTGTCAGCTCTTCTGTCCTTCCTTAAATGTTAAATTTAATGAGATGAATTTGAGCAATATTTGTTTTCCTCCTGACTTGACTGGCTGGTAGTCACCTTTCCAGTTCAGTGACTTTTGTCTATTAGAGTTGCGAAAGTTATGTCCACAAGGAAACAGGCTGTGCGCTGTCAAATTCACATATAAGGGTTAGTTGCTGTACATGAATTCATATTCCTTATTTTAATTCAGGAGAAAATATATAGAAGAAAATAGCGCTTGAACAGAAAATGGATGAAAATGCATTAATACAATTGTTTTCTTTTTCTTCTCAGAACGAACTACCAGACACCCGTGCAAAATTCCATGTTCTTTTCCTTTTCTTTGTGGCTGCCATGTTCTTCATCAGCATATTGTCATTGTTTAGTTACCACTGCTGGCTAGTTGGTAAAAACAGATCAACAATTGGTTAGTAAATTACTGGGGTTCTTATTATTTCTGTTATTCTTTAGTTCCTACCTCATCCATTGATCAAGCAGTTCTAAGTTCTCCAACTCATTCTCATAATAACTCTGTGAGTGTCTATGTTCAAAGTTGTATCTGACCCAACATTACCCTGTAAAAGTAATATCTGATCATATTTGCATATAATTAGGCCCAAGGGAGTAGAGTACACTAGAATTAGAATAGAAATAGAATGGTTATCCAATCTCTTCTTTCAAAAAAAACTTCCAGTGTTGGAGCATTTACAACTTCTGGAGGCCAGTTGTTCCACTGATTAATTGTTATAACTGTCAAGAAATTTCTCCTTAGTTCTAGGTTGCGTCTCTCCTTGTGTCCTTGTGTAAAGACACCTCTAAAGTGTCTTTAGACTTACAATCTTGTGTCAGCAAAGGTCAGATTCCTGTTTCTTTTCTTATCAAACTAGACTTAACATAGCCAAGAAAATGAATAAAGGAAATGGGAATCATGATGATAGGGGTTATTTCTAGCTACAGAAACTTTTTGGGAAGGTGAAAAGAAAATGTCTCCCTATTGACGTCAGGCCACAATCATTTTGTTATGGACTATACATCCATTGCCTCTTTAAAGGGGAATAAATAAGGATTTCTGTATATCCTAAGTTTAACCATGCATGCTTCTAGATTACACAAAATGGAAATTACAGCAAAGTACTTCATTGTGTATGAAATAGGCAATAGTAATTGCAAAGGGCTTGGAAGGAAAATTGTGTTTTTTAATTGCTGACCAAAATAAATATTATACAATCTTGTGTAGCTAGACAAATGATAGCATTCTAAAGTATTAGTTCTTTCTCTTGTTTTGTTTTTTAGTTTTTATAATGGTCTGATCAAACAAAATAAAATTGATGTTGTAGATTTGTATCTGAAACAGTTTTTTCTCAAATGTAGTTTAAGAGCATGTTTTATAGCCTTGCAATTGACAATATTTTCATGAGAGATGACTCAATCTAAAAGATGCTTTATTCTGTTATTTTTAATATTCCGTCGTGAAACATTTTATTACTTTCCTAAATGGATTAATTTGTTTTATTTTCCTCATGTGTGATATAGAAGCTTTCCGGGCACCAATGTTTCGAAATGGGCCTGACAAAAATGGCTTCTCTCTTGGATGTCAAAAAAACCTAAAGGAGGTTTTTGGAGATGAAAAGAAATACTGGCTGCTCCCTATTTTTACGAGGTATTGTCATTTATATATTTTAGTTCCAAATTCTAAATTTGGGGTATAGAGTTCAGAAGTATATAAATCTTTAAATGATATTCATCTTACACCACAATATATACTGGTCTGTGACCATAACTAAAAATTGATATAGCATTCTAGATTAACACACTGATATTAAACCAAAATGATGCCTTAGCCATACAGGTAATCCTTGGATTATGACCACTTTTTCAGTGACCATTCAAAATTATTACAGCACCGAATGAAAAGGATTTACTACCATTCTGCAAAGGTGCAGCTATTGTAGCATCCCTGTGGTCATATGATCACAATCCAAACATCCAATGCCTGGCTTCTGATTACAATGTTGCAGTACGCCATGGTCAAATGATCGCAATTTCCTACATTTCCTGCCAGCTTCCCAAAGTCACTGGAGAAATAGGCAGGAAGTTGGAAGTTGCTCCAACACCATAGTGATATACACCATAGTGTTGGCCCACAGGACCCATCTAACCTCCTGCACTTGGTACCACCTGTCTTCGGGGGGCCCTACTGCCTCTGCAGCTGCACATCCATCCATGTTCTGGAGTATCTTTTTCACATGACTGCACACCTGCCTGCACTTGCCCACCCACAATACCCTATATATAGCATCCATACAGTGACTAGCCAGCTTGCCTGGAACTCTCATCTCTTTCTACTTAACAACCCATACAGACTGATGTTGATAGGCAATGTGATCATGTGACATCGCATCTTACAACTGCATCACTAAGCAACAAAAATTCTGGTCCCAATTGCAGTCATAAGCTGAGGACTGCCTGTACTATACTTAGTGCATGGTGAAGTCAACATTCACTTTTTAAATATTCTGAGTAGTTCATTAAACTTCAAACACATTTTTTTGCTGAATTGGTCTCATCTTTTTATCATACAAAGTATTGACAATAACATAGGTACTTTAGTTGCTGCTAATGCATGTAGACCCGTGAATTCAAATAATCCTATAGTACTTGATGAAGTCAGCAGTCCAATTAGCCAGTTACAATTTCTTTTGATTGACAATGTGCCATCAAGTAATTTTGAACTCCTAGTGAATAGTTTCCTCCATGAATATTTTCTTTAGCAATATCTAAAAGCCTTTCTTAAAAAATTGTAAATGGTTCAGAATTGTTTGGTCCAGAAAGAAAAACCTACAGTGTACTCTGGAATTACATAGACTGCACCAGGAATGTACTGAAAACAATTGCAAGAACATACCGTTCAGAAATTCCTGATCTGAAAAGCCGCTTATGCACGTTCCATTTTTTTAGATGATACCTTTTGACATTTGCAGACAAATTTTAAATATCAAATAACTGTTAATGTTCTCTTCAATTCTCATGAAACTACAATAAGCTCTTTCTTGACACAGGTATAATACTTGGTGCTGAATATGTTATGTTCACAGAGTTTGTACCACACTTCCACTTAATGTGATGTTTAAAAACCTAAGTTGTATAGATGTTTCTGTTGTGTGTATTCAGCAAGCTAATGAAATACTTCTTCTGTCTTGTTTATTATACTGTGCAGCTTAGGAGATGGTTGCAACTTTCCAACACGCCTGGTGATTATGGATCCCGAGCAGCTCGTTGTCTCAAGCCAAAATGAAACTGTTAAAAGGTGCATGCAATGCTTTCTAAATAGGTACACAGAAGTCTGGTATTGAACGTTCCCACACACAGGGGACCACTTTTATCTCATCAGCAGATAATCAGAGACAATTCACTTCCCAAATAGTTGTAAACCTAATTGCAATGAGTACGTATGAGAGAATGAATCCATAGTATAACACATGTGAAGAAGCCTGGCCTGGAACTCTTCAATTTGCTTGGCAAGATCATCTCTTTGTCTGAAAATATATTGGACTGATTGTGAAGTTTCTTATTCTAGACCAGAGAAAGAAATTCTGATATGGGAATCCCACTCTCTTCAGACACAGAACTAATAAGGATTCTGGTGTGGGTTTCTGTGGAGGGAAACCACTCTCATTCTAAGTGACACACCAGTAAGACTGGTCATAGAAACAAAACCTGAGATGGTAAGAATACAGGATAGAGATGATAGGTTCTATACAGGTTGCAGATATAAATACCTCTGCCTTTTTTTCTGGCAATGTCTGAAAGTGCTCAGCTTCCATTATAGGAAGTAGGCTTCAAGCTTTTTCTGCCTGAAGATATATGTTAAAGCAAGCTTTGCAGGCCAGTTGGGCTACCTAGGGAAACTAAGACATTGAAATTTGTTCTTCCTCTTGAGCTGTTCTGTAACATCCAGTTTAAATCGTTCCTTCTTTAATTTAGAGTTATTTAGGATAGGGCAAAAACAAGGAGAAGAATGCTGTCTGGCACCAATGCAAAACCGAATTCATCTGAGTCATAAAGTTCAAGTCTAGGTGCAGACTGATGTCTGATTGGATTTTAACAAAACTGATTGTTTTAACTGAAAATGTGCAGAAAAACTTTTGGACTACTTTTGATTTTGTATTTCTGTTCTGTGAAGTTTGCTGAGCCCTAGATTGGATTCTTGCCATCTATTTTTGATGTGCAAGTGGAGAAATTAGAAGCAAAAGGTTTCTAGCTGTCTCTTTTCGAGTTTGAAAGTAGCATTTAAGCCATTGAGTCCTATCAATATCCAAATTAAAATATCCCTGATAGGTAGCTTCTGAACAACCTTAGCTATTTGTTGGAGGAACAATTTCCAAGATTGCTTTTAACAAAAGTTAGTAATCCTGTTTGGCAAAATAAAACAACAGTGTTCAAGGAGTCTGAATTATTCATTTATTATTATTTATTAATAAATAATAAATATTTGTTACCATTTTTTAAAAAAAAATCTAGTCTTGCTTGTGGGGCTTTCTTATAAATTTAGAGTTGTTTTTCTTTAGGCTAAACATGAATATTATACAGTAGTTACAGCTATAATTCTGAGCATTGAAAATCTGAACAACTATTAGATGACAGCATTTCCTAAAAAAGAAAAATCTAAAATCACTCAAGGCTTGCAGATCAGATCTGTTGGACTATAGGAATACATAATTAGAAGCAACAGGGTGTAGTTCTAAACATATTTCATGAAGAATTGCAAGAGTGAACTTTTGTGGGAATCCATTCTCTCTAACAGAAATTTTGTTTTTCAGCTCTTCTACTAGTCAGCCATTTCCTACTAGACCACTCAGTGAATCTCAAAATCGATTACTCGCCGGTGATAACCAGTGGGTAGAGGTCAGTTCAGAAGATGAAAGTGTTAAATCAGGTATGAATAATTATGGCAGCTTGTTGCAGGGCAGGATTCCACAATTTGTTTTTTTTTTCTAAATCAGTTTTTATTTTATTCAAAAAAAAGTTAGAATACAAACCACCCCAAAAAATTAAAAAGAAAAAGAAAACAATAGAACAAAGAAGACTTTAAAAAGAAAAGGTGCATTAAAAAAAGACTAATACACACATCGTCCTCCCTAGCTGAATGCTGATTAATACAACAATACTAGTTTCCCATCTCTTGCAAAACAGGCTCAAAGAATTTTAAATTACTAATTCCATTTACCTATCATCTGTATGCAATATTAATAACAAAATACTTAACAGGAAGAACAGTAATAATAAAAAAGACAAGATTAAAATTCCAAAAATCTCCATTAATAAACTGTTACGGTAATCAACTCATAGAAAATTTACCACGGCTTCTTAACTATCCCAAATTGTTCCCAAAATTAACCCTGATTGAGCCTGGATCAAATATCCATGTTTGTTTCTTAATACCATCTCTTATTAATTGTCTGATTAAATTCAATACATCCAATCTCCAAAGCCAGTCTATCCTCCCAAAAAAGTTCAGATGAAATTGTTCCCTAGTTAAATGTGATGAATACATTCCCCAACCTCCTTCATTCCACTTTAAAAAGACCAATTTACAATTTGTCCGCCCAGTCCATTTTCTACTGTTATATTAAAATACAGGCTTGGACTTCAGCGAGTCAGTTCTTATTGTTTCTAAGTCTGAGTTCATACTTCTTCCCAGCAAATCTACTGCTTTGAAATCACATTCCTTTTGTGGGTTTAATTTATTTACAGTCATTCGCCTCTGAATGTTTTCCACAATCATGATGAGTTCATCAAACTTTTTTAAAAAAGCTTTCAGCTAAGAATTGCATGTTGCCAAGCAGTCTTTTCTTGAGTGTCACTTTCCTTTCCTTGTCTGTAATCCAGTATATTGTTGTCCAATGACATAAGAGTTCCCTAGAGAAGAACAGGAAAAAGACAAAAGAACAGAATATTTTCTAGATATTTTGATCCAAAATGAAAAAGGATTAAGAAAAAATAAATTCCAAATTTTTTACAGATTAATAAAATACAAAATCCCTGTAGTGAATATCCAATAAAAATGTAAATTGAGTGAAAGCAATTTTACTATACAAAGAAAGGCCATGTTTCCTTATGGAAAATCTGGTTAATGAAAACAGCCAAATATATCAAAGGAAAAAAACAACAAAAAAGGAACACATAAAATCCAGCAGGGGTTTAAATAAATCAGCATCCAGCCATCTAATTAACTTTTAAATCTAAAAAAAACAAAGTGAAGTTAAAACCCATGCGTGCTTACTAGAATGGTCTGTTGATAGGAAAAGTTGGATAAAAGACCAATGATTTTCCAGCTGCTCCCACAGGGAACTGCAATCTTCCAGCTCCCCTCTCCCAGGTAGGTCCACCGCCATCCAAAAGTCAGCTTGAGTCATTCCTAAATGCCTCCATTCAAATCCAGGGACCCAAACTGCCAAAGAATCAGTTTTGGCAACAAAAACAGCAGAACATCGGCAAGAGAGAAAACTCTTCCTACCGAGTAACAGTGATCTTGAGGAAGGATTTCACAATTTCTATTGAAAATAAATATCTGGAGGGGATCTATCAAATTTACATGGCTGCTCATTTCATTAAAAGATTCTCAGCAGCATACTACAATTAAAACAATAAGTACGATCATTGTTTAAAATATAAACAACCGCTATTAAAATAATTAAAACACCTGGCATAGGAGACAGTGAATATCAGCAAACAAAACACAACTAGTTCACGTGAACCACTTTATAAAACCCTAGTTAAGACCACACCTGGAATACTGCAACCAGTTTTGGTCACCCCATTACAAAAAAGATGTTGAGACTTTGGAAAAAGTTCAGAGAAGAGCAACTAAGATGATCAAAGGCCTGGAGACTAAAGAACGGCTACAGGATTTGGGTTTGGCTGGTCTAAAGAAAAGGAGAAATAGGGGTGACATGATAGCAGTATTCCAGCATTTGAGGGGCTGCCACAAAAAAGAGGGGGTCAATTTAATTTAATAATTTAATAATTTAATTTAATAGCAAGATTTCTAAACCGCCCCTCTCCCGAAGACACTCGGGGCGGTGTACAGCCTTCTAAAAACAAAATAGACAAAAGTTAAGATACAATTAAAATAGATGAAATAGTTGGCCGAAATAAAGATTAAAAAAAAACCAGATTTGAAAATTAAAAAATTTAAAATTTGAAGAATTTAGACAATATTAAAACCAGGACAAGAATCAATGGTTTGCTGGCAAGCAACCTGGAATTAAGGAGAAACTTCCAAATAGTGAGGACAATTAACCAGTGGAACAGCTTGCCTCCAGAAATCGTGGTCACTCCATCACTGGAAGGGTGTTTTTTTTTTTAAAGTCTAAATAATCATTTATCTAAAATGTTATAGGTTCTCCCGCTTGAGCAGGGGGCTGGACTAGAAGACCTCCAAAGTCCATTCCAGCTCATTCTATTCTAAGTAGTAATTGCGTCCTTTGTTTCTAATGTGTAAAACCTCTAAACTTCTTCTTTTTCAGGTGTAAAAAAACATATTATAGTTTCATTGGAGAGCTGATCTTATCTCAGTATCCATTTCTTTCAGAGAAGGAGAAATGGTAAGAAAATGTATACTCAGAAAAGTCAGTATGACTTTGATGCCAAAAACCTTTTATGTAAAGAGGAAAGAAAACATGGACCACACCATAGGCTGACCTTGAGTAGCACTTAATAATAAAATACTTTCTGTTTTACTTTGCATATTTTTTATGTTAGCTTATTTTTAACACTACATTCCACAGGGAATTAATTACTTCCACATTAAGGATTAATTTAATTTAATCTGTTCTTCAATAGAAGTGAGTATAAGTATATGAAATAAGGACAAATGCTGCTTTAAATCCAAATTTTGTCTGAAATACAGAAAAGGGATTTTCAGTATTTATACTAAACATCCCATGATGGATTTTTTCTGAAAACAGTAGATAGATTTCATCAAGTTTCAGGCTAAATCCAAAAAAACAGATAAAGAACTCCAGAGAAGATGGTACATTTGCAAAACAGTGACAGAGTAGAAACCTCTTCTGTATATAAAAAATAAATAAATCATAAATTAACAGCTAGTTTGGCAAGAGAAAGCTGATTTAGAAAAGCAAGTGGCAGCCCAGGTTTCATATGTGCTTTAGTATCTTTTCTGGAAAATTTTTCTTACATACAGCGATTCATAGCAGAGAAATCAATTTTCGGTGCCGAATTAGCCATATCTTTTACTTGCCTTTACTTATCTTTATTCAATACAATACAATACTTAACACAGTTTGTTTTCCAAATAGATTTCTACAATACATTTGTGCTTGGATATTATTTTTTTAAGGAAGACACCAATATCAATGGAGCAGTTCCAGCATGTTAACAAGACACGGAAAATGAGATTGTTGATGGTATCCAGTGGATGCTTATAAGCATTTCCGGTACAGAAAGTCTGATGCCTTAAGATTCGTGATGTGCATTTTTGCAACATGGACATAAGCTATTACAAGGGCCAAATTCTCAAATGCCCCGCAAGGTTCCGCAAGACTCAGAAGTGCAGAAACTATGCATTCCAGCTGCACTCTGGTAGTGACTGATTCTGCAAACATCATGCGTGAAGCAATGCCATGCTGGTATCATTACTTTCGTAACAGTTCTGTGGGAGAAAAGTGGGGTAGGAAAGGGTAGTAATATACTGTAGTTTACTATAGCATTTCACCATTAACATTCCACAATAGTTATATGTGGCTCAATCATCATCTGGTGGACTACTGGTATTTGGCACTTTTTTCTTTCTTTTTTTTCCCTATAACCATCATGAGTTAACCAGTAGTAATGATAGAGGTGTTGTGAAGCAGCCAATTGAAAACTATGACTTTCTAACTTTCTCTGATATTGAAGTCCTTTTCTTTCCGACTTGATTTGTTGCAATACAGTGTTGTTACAATACTGTGCAGTATTAGAGAAGCAAGGATCCTTCCTCAGCTCACTGGCGATTTGAAGCACTTAATTGAGAACATTATTTTCCTGTACAATTTTTGTCATTCTTTTTAAGAAATCTGATGTTTCAATTTCTTGGAAACACAGAAGAGTGATGTTCTCCCTTCCGGTTTTAGAATATTTAACAACTGCTAATTTAATTTGTAAGCATTTTTGCCCGATATCCCCAATACGCATATTCTTTCTGAAGTCTGCAGGTTATTCATCCGTGAACAGAAATCATTCCTTCCTTCCTTTTTCTTTCTGTTCTAGCTTTTTTTTTTAAATAGAAAATAAGCTGGTATGAAAGTGTTACTGAAGGATTGGATTTCATAACTCTCTGCACTAGGAACATTGAGTGAACTAGGAAAAGAAATGGAGAAAGGGGACCTTGGAATCAGCCATCTGCTTCCAATGTTCAGAACCTTCCATCTTATCTTTCTTTGATCTTGGATCTAATCCTATCCTTTAACCATAAATACTGATGTATACTTTCAGTACAATGGTAAACGCTTACTTTAAGGGTAGCAAAACACTGGATGCTTGACTCTGACAAGAACTGTATGCATGCATTTCCTTTCCCACAAATCACCAATCCTCCAAGCAATGTTCTGATTATTACGACCCTTAACAATGTTGGCAGATTTAGAAATTCAGCTCCTACAATTCTGGGAGCTCGTGTCCCTATTAAAGTTGCTAAGGTTGAGAAAGATTTTGAAGAGGATAATCTCTTATCTCTCTCTTACTATGTGGTTGTATAGGAGTTCCTGTCCTGATATATACTTTAAAATCTGTTGCCATTGGTTATATCTCAACAGTTCTACATTTCTTACTTCAATCCATAAAACAACATTTGTACAAGTAACATATCATTAAAAACTGATTTTGAGTATTATAAACAACAGGACGTAGAATAAAATGCAAAATAAATGTACCGATATGGCTTTTCCAAATTCATTTCTGAAATGAGAAGAAATAAAATACATTGCGCAGTTCCTGTGACTCAATGCTGCATCCTAGCTTTACAGTGCAAGTTAGTTTCAAGCTCTCATTGATCGGATAATGTGGTTTCAGTGCTATGAATTAGTGGTGTCTAGTACATCTAGATACAGGGAGGATAAAATAAAAGAAAGTCAGACTGTTAAGAGCACAGTACAAATTCCTAAATCCACAACTAGAAGTAACAGCAAATACATTATCCCTTAAATTATTCGGTACATAGGAAAGATCAGTTATTGTAAGCTAATTGTAATGATGTGGGAAGGATCTTGGGAGACGAGGAAGAGCCATAGCTAGGGGAAGAGTTGGATAACAGCAACTTGGGCCATGGAAGCAATGTGGATGTGGCTGTCTCAGAAGGGATCTTCTGAAGTTTCTTGGATCTTAAAGATGACAAGGGAGAAATGTTTTGCAAGACTGATGTCATCCTTGTGAGGTTTACATTTCGTTCATCTGAGTGTGCTTCCTTTCCTGGGCCATCTTGTAAGGCTGACATTAGTCTTGCAGCTCTGAAAGTATATGCCTCTACCGTTGCCTTTTTGGTCGAGGAAACTAGGAAGGGTTCCTTCTGAGATATTTGCTGTAACGCCATTGCTTTCTTAGACTAAGCTGCCTCTTGTCCAACCATTTCCCTGGCTGAGGTTCTTCCCATCTCCCAAACTTATTCCCACCTACTATTACACCAATAACTTTACTACAGCAAAAATTTGTCTTAAAATCCAAATGCATCAGTAAAAAAGAATGGATAACGGGGTACTCTGAGTAAAGTATATATAGAAATAATAGATCTTTGCACTTATTTGTTTGATGTCTGTAGATCTCTAATAATAATTAGGGGTAAATTTAAAACTGTTGGCCAAATTTAGTATTTTAAATTATTTTGCAATCATTAAGCCACTGAAAAAAATCCAAAAGTCACTAGTGAAACCAGCTATATGTTGAGTCAGAAAGAAAAGTGTTTATTGTACTGAACTTTAACTAACAGGTAGAAAATCTTATTAATTTCAAGAAATTATACCAAAGAGTATATATATATATATCATACTGATTGTACTAGAAGATGTGGATTTTATTTAAGTGCTTTATCAAAGCATTTTGCTAATAAACATGTAATGGTATAATTAGAAACATTTTATGTACATTCATTTGAGGAATTATAGCTTGCATATTGTAAGCATAGATTCTTGGTTGCCTTAGGAAGTCCCTTCCCAGTTATTGTTTATGTTTAGTTCTACAAACTTAAGACTTGATTTACTGGCTGCTATTATAAATTAAATTTTATGCTGCAGTTTTAAATAAGACAAGTATTTTCTAGTAATTATGATTTTATTCCAAGGAATTGTGATTAATAGAAAAGGCTTAAAATAGCACGATTAAACAGATCTCTGGCATCCTGTGTTGGAGACATTCCTGGCAATTGTTATTTTTGTAATTTTCTATTAATGTAGTGACAAGGTCCAAGCAATTAAATGACACTATTTACAATACTGTATACAATTTAATTTAGATCATAGCTACCAAAAATACCTGTATTATACAAGCAGGTTTTCAGTTAGTTTTAAAAATCCAATGTGTATTTTCCAGATTATACTTGAAAATTGTAATAGAATGAGACTCCATGTTTACAAAATAAATGACTAAAGATGTCTTTTGGAAGATTGAACAGCAATTAAATGGCTCATATTTTGAGATAACATTTTTGTTTCCTGGTACCAAAGAACTGATAAACTATCAAACTGCTTATATTCTATTGCAGTCCTAGTATCTCCCAGGATTCTTAAATTACACTAGGAAAGCTTCAGAAGGTGGTTTAAGGATTGTGGTCTTTTACCTTAATCCTAAATATATTTACCTGGAAGCTCTACTTATTTTGTGAACATGACAACTATATGGCTCAAAACTGCACATTATAGAGTATTATGGAAGTGCTATCCACTACGTCTTGTTTTTCCCCAGTAAAATTAATAGAATAGCATAATTTGGCCAAAATTGCCACAACCTGTGTTATATACCAGTGGGTACATCAGACATATTGCACTGTTATTATGACAAAGGTGTATGCAGATATTTTACTTATAGATCTCTCTGTTGTAGTAGTAGGCTTGCAAGTATTCAAATCTAAAATGGTATGAGGATACATAATGTGAATGATGCATCTGTTCTTTATGTTGCAGATCGTATTCCTATGCACAGAAAAAGCATATTGCCACTAATAATTTAATAGACTTTTTAAATGGGCTTTTATAAATGAACTATGTAAGAGAGATCACTTTGCCTGAAATTTTCCTATTTTTAACTGCACCTTGTAATATCTTCATGTATATTTTCCACCAGTGTAATTAATTTTCAATCATGTTTTGACTTTTGTATATCAAAGTACAGATCATGTCTTAATTATAACTGTTTTTAAAAAGCATAATCTTTAAGCCCTTCTTTGCCAAATTGATGATACATTGTGTTATGACATAATGAATGCATAAGAAAATAAATAACTTTGGAACAGGCTTTGGGCTGTATTTCAATTTCAGTTATTTATTTTGTATTGTCATAAATGAGCAGCTACATAAAAAAGAGGAAAGCCATTAAAATGCATTTATCCTCTACTGAAATGGAAAATGACTCAGCCATTGTTATGCACTGCCTGGGTAGTCTTAAATCTCTTCCACTTAACTCAATTAAGACAACACCCATTAACTGATGATTAAAATCTTAAATTATTTGGTGTCTTTTCTGTTACTAACATTTCAAGGGCAGCTTTAACATATCCTAAATTAAAGTCTTCCAAATAAAATGTTTACTGAGCCTGTACCCCACTAGCAACTATCTAGCCTTGCTTGAGCCATTCATTAATAACTCTTTCAATCAGGTGACTATCCTAAATCAAAATGTACTTCCAAACCGGAAGCTTGATTTTGTATCAGTGGTTCTCTACTTTTTCTTTACCCTACACGTCCTCTTTAAATACATTTTGTGGTCACAGACCATGAAGATTTAAATCATAACATTACTTGAAGACTTCACGGACCCTCCTGTGATAACATCCCAGACCAGAGGTTGAGAACCACTACCGTATACTGTAAAATGGATAAAATGAGAATTTTCTCTCTGTGGTTTCTGCCTCTGAATGCATAGGTAGATACATGATTTAGAAGATTTTATTTTCTAGGGGATAGAATAGATGAATGGGAATCAAGGAGGCAAATCCAGCTTTTAGAGATTTCTAAAAAAAATCAAATAGGTATGTGAAACATATGGGTGGGTTAATGTATCACTAATACAGAAGCATACTTTTCTTAAGAAAAAGACCTCAAATCCTTTTTATAACAATAGCACTGAACTCTGAAAGGGAAAAAAGCATACGTATTTTAGTAGAAAAGCTTTAGTTATGAAGCCAATAGCTGATTGAAAACAAGAATAATATATTTATTTATTGACTTTGTGCATTGATCCATTATCATTTAAAAGCAAGCCCACTGAATCCATAAAATCCGTTAGAATGACAAAGGACACACGAGGACATACATCAAGCCCATTTCTTGGTCACATTAAGATGTTTCAGATATTCTGAAGCATATTTGTGTTCAGGAAACTTTGCTCTCTCTTCAGCTATTCTTTGCTGCTTTGCTGCAAGTACATTTTCTTCATCATGGCGATACTCCTGCTCTTTTGTCATATACGGACAACTTAGCCAATATTCATTTTCAGCTTCAATTTCAAGTCTCCTAATCATATTTGCCTTCATTAAAGGAGTAACGAATCTTGGCCGTCTGTGTTTACCAATCCATTGTTTTCCAGGAATTTTGTTTCGAAACAGTACTCGAGTCAGAAACATGCCTGTAAAAAGAAATAAGAAATGTTAACTATTTGAAACATTAAGTGGATAAACATTCTAAGTCAATGTATTAGACTTACATTAGCAAAGAACACACAAGTTTTATAAGTTGCATTTAAGTAATTTATGCCCTCGATCTGGAGAGATTCCAGATCATTTACAGAAATTAAGAATTTCATAATACAAATCCCTAATAATGAATAGAATAATATAGGCATTTGTGTCTTCACAGCTAATCTCCAAAAATATGTTGGAAAATCAAGATTTTTGCTGGATTCTGAAACATTTTTTTTTCAATAGAGTAAAAAGGCAAGGGAGAAGAAATTAAAGGCTCACTTTTTCAGGGTTTTTTTAATGAACCATTATCTCTATGTATCAATACCCAATCTAAAGGGCTCCTTCAAAGAAAGGAAAACTAGATCAAATGCTTTCATGAAATGAACAATAATAGGAATGGCACCTTAAAGAAATTTGCACAACGATGCCAATTGGTGTACTGGTGTGAAAGAAACAGGTATTTTAATTATTTGGATTAATATTTTGCCAGTTGCATTGGAACAAAAGTTACCACTGGAATTAACAGTACACAGATTAGGTGAATAACTCAATAACAGAAACTGAAAAGGATCTTGGAATCCTAGTGGACAATAGCTTAAATATGAGCCAGCAGTGTGCATTAACGCAATTCTAGGTTGCATTAACAGAGAGATAGAATCAAGATTACGTGAAGTATTAGTATTGCTTAATAAAAACTTTGTAAGCCCACATCTAGAATACTGCATCCAATTTTGGTCACATTATTAAAAAGTTGAAATTTTGGAAAGAGTGCAGCTGCATCACCACCTGGTTTGGGAATTGCACCGTTTTGGATCGCAAGACCCTACAGCGAATAGTGAGGACGGCAGAGAAGATCATCAGGGTTGCTCTTCCCTCTGTCATGGACATTTACACCACACGCTGCATCCATAAAGCCAGAAACATTGTGGCTGACCACACACACCCCTCATACATGCTCTTTACTCTCCTGCCATCTGGAAAGAGGTAAAGAAGCATTCGGCCCGCACAAACAGACTGTGTAACAGTTTCTTTCCGCAAGCCATCAGACTCATGAACATAAAGAAACTGGAACCATAAATACTTGTGTATTTAGCTTTTTCCCCCCCTCTAAGTTCTTCATTTTGGAGCTATGTGTCATTCTGTGTCCTGCTCTTTTTCTTTTTTTATCTATGTTGTCTGATGTAGCACCTTGGTCCTGGGGAAACATCGCTTGGTTCCCTGTGTACTGTACTGTGTATTGTTGAAATGACAATAAAACCTACTTGTCTTGAAAGAAGAGCAACGAAGATGATTAGCCTGGGGGCTAAAACACACAAAGAAAAGGTTGCAGGAACTGGGTATATGGCCAGTCTAAAGAAAAGAAGTACTAGGGGTGACAAGATAGGAGGGTGCCAATATTTGAGGGCCTCCCAAAGCACCTGAAGGCAGAACAAAAAGCAATGGATGGAAAGTGATCAAGGAGAGAATTTCCTGGACAGTGGGAAGAATTAACCACTGGATCGGCTTGCCTTCCGAAGTTGTGGGTGCTCCATCACCGGAGACTTTTTTTTTAAAGAGGAGACTGGACAACCACTTGAAATACGGTATGGGGTTTCCTGCTTGACTAGCGGGCTGGACTAGAAGACCTCTAAGGTTCCTTCCACCTCTGTTGTTCCATTAAAGACTCTGCCTTCCCCCACTGCAGTGGGGAAACCCACATAAAATCAGGATATAAATATAACTCATGCTGTAGTCCACTTTTTCCTCCACCCCACCCCCGACCTTGGCAAATTCTGAGAGCTGAAGTCCACATATCTTTTAAGTAGCCACGGTTGAGAACTGCTCTAGTCCAGGAGTCTCCAACCTTGGCCCCTTTAAGACTTGTGGACTTCAACTCCCAGAATTCCTCAGCCAGCTTTGCTGGCTGAGGAATTCT
>JAEANM010003122.1:0-22964 GCA_017656035.1 Myanophis thanlyinensis | reverse complement strand
AAAACATAGCTAGCTGCTGCTGAGAGAGAGAGATGGCTTTTGTGCCCATTCTGCTAGGAAAGCAAAGTGGCCACAAGCCCATGGTCTCTTCTGAGCAGATGGGAAGGAAAAACTAGTTGTTCCAGACTTGGTCTCTCTTTTAAGTCTTCTGCAGGGCTTCAGAAGCACGTGAGAGATCATCTCCTCCTCAGTGATCCATGCCTTCTTTGGACATCCCCTTCCCAAAGTTTCCCTCCTATTCAGGTCTCTATCTAAGCAGGATCTCTCTAGCCAAAGCCAGAGATGGCTCCCATCTCTGTTTCCTCTTGCACTGGACTCAGGAAGATGAAGAATCAAAGTTTGCAGACTATTCAACCCTGGATATTCTCCTCCTTGTTTCAATTGGCACATTCCCAAATGGACTCACCCATTAACCTGGTAGGAATAAGGGTGGTTCTTCTCCTGCCAGTTTCTACTGGAGAATGGCAGTGGGAATCCATGTGCTGCTCAGGAGTGAATTGACTGAACACATAAATTGACCATTTCCAGAGTATCCCTATGATGCCAGAAAGGAGATATCACCACACAAAGGCTACTGTTAACTTTTGGCATCCCAACCTTTTATCCAGAGACATAAGTCATGGTATTTTTATGATAACATAGTCACTCGTGGCTCACTATTAATTGAATTTATATGCCCCTCCCCATCTGTGAGGTAGTGGTACCAAGACAAAGATTGGTGACTGCCATGGAAGCTACATGTCTGCAGTTTTCCATGGGGAACACTCAAGACTAGCATTCCTCGTGTTGTCTGGGGAATTCTGGGAGTTGAACCCCAAACATCCTAAGAATTGCTAAGTGGAGTAACACTGTTCTCAACCTTTCCAGACTGACATTGGAATCCAGGCAAGAAGGAATTAGTGCAGAGAGAAGGGCTTTCCTGTTTTGGAAGGACTGAGGATCTGGGAAGCCTGACCTATCACCATCCTTAAAAAGAACGGCAATTCTAGTCTGACAAATGTTTGGAGCTAGGCAGGTCATATTCTTCCTTTCTTTCCCACCCAGGGAAAAATGGCCAGAGAAGGAAGATAAAGTCCGAAGAGCCATCAAGCGGTACCTGAAATGTGATGTGACCCAACCCAACCCTTTGGCCCCGCTGGTTCTTCCTCCTGCAGATTGTCTGCTCTCCACCCTGTGCTTGGACGGGGCTTGCAAAGACATCCCCACCTACCGAATGGCCTTCAGGAACATCAGTTCCCTCCTGAAACCAGGGGGGCACCTTCTCTTTCATTCAACACTTGAGGGAGATTACTATATGGTGGGCCAACGCAAGTTCTCTGCCCTCTACTTGGAAAAGGAGATGGTAGAAGAGGCGGTGGGACAGGCTGGCTTTGTCATTAAGTGGATTGAAGAGACCAGGATCAACTTCCCCCATTCTATAGCCAATGGGAAGAAGTTGTGCATCCTTCTTGCCCAGAAATGTAGCCCATGAACATTAGACAGCTGTCAGTGCAACACCCAGAGGTTTCTCCAATAATTGTCTTGATTTTGTTATACAACGTAGGGAAAGCACACACCACATGGCTTTTCTATTCTGCAATCTTCCTAGTGACATTTAGGAAATGGTTCTGTGTGTAATAAATTAACATCTTGCCTCTGTTTGTATGTGTATGTGTTGATTTCTGCTTCCCTTATGTTGTGTCTCCCAGCGGATGTTCTGAGAAGCATTAAAGGGGGCAGCATCCCTGGGCCATGCTACCAGGAAACAGGAAGGAAGCTTAGGAGAGAGTGAGCAAGATGCACTCTGCAGTCCACAAACAAAATTCTGGTGGCTGTAATGAATGAAGAGGCAGCTTTTTCCAATAAATACCTGACACGAGAGGGGTTCTTTCAATGAAAACTCAGGTGAAGCAACTCCTCCTGTCTCCCCAGAGGGTTACACAACAGCTCCCATCCTTCCACATGGGATTCTTGGAGTTGGCGTTCATGGGAATGGTGGCGGAGGTGTGTCTGGAGGGCAGAATGTAGAAAGTGTGCCATAGGAGAAGGAGCCGTAGTGATGTGCACTGTTACAACCTCTAAATCCTTCCAGATGGTACTGAGAAAAAAGGGAAGAGAGGCTGTCCCAACAGAGAGGTGGAATCTGGACCAGAACTGAAGCCCAGATGCAAAGGGGCCATGGCAAGAGAAATAGCTTAAGGGGGGAGGTACATGAAGATCTATCTATCTATCTATCTGTGTCTGTGTGCCTCTCTCCATCACTGCATAGGAGAGAAAAGGAGTTAGGAGGAGTTAGGAAGAAAAGGAAAACACAAAATATTGCTGATGGGAAGGGGCTGTGTATCCTTCTTGCCCAGAAACGTAGTCCGTGAAATAAGGCAGCTTTTGACGTAACACCCAGAGACTTCCCCAACCATTATAATGATTTTGTCATACAACTTAGAGGAAGCACATGCGGCTTCTGTGCTCTTTTCCATGCCTAGTACGCACGTAGGAAATGGCTCTGTGTGTAATAAAGGAACATCTTGCATCTCTGTTTGTGTGAATTGGTTTGTGTGTATTTGTGTACCTCTCTCTGTCAGTTTTTGTGAAGGAGAGAAAGGAAGATGGCTGGATGGGAATCCAAAAACTGGAGGGCTCGACTGCCTGGCAGAAGTATAATGCTGCTTTCCAGCACAGGAGTTAGGAAGGAAAGGAAAACATAAAACATTGCTTCAAGGGAACACCTTCAACCCCCTTCCACCTCCACCTCCATCTCACAGAAGACCCAAAAGACAATCTCCTGTATCTGGTGTCCAGAGCAGGGAGGTGGATCTGGCTCTTTGAAGATCTGGCCCCAAAGACCCCCTTCTCTGCCATGCCTCTCCTGGCCTCTGGCAAGAGGACCCCCCTCCTTTCCCCCTCCCTTTCCTTGCCCAGAGAAGAAGGGGTCTTTGCTGCCCCTTTTCTAGGGGAGAACATCTGATTGCTGATTGCATAAGAGGGAGAGGATGGGAGAGATCATGACTTCAAATCTCTTGTCAGCAGATGGGCAAAATGATCATGCTTCAGCCTGCAGCTCTGGGCTTTGTTGAGAAGCCAATCCATAAAAGGAGTCACGGGGTGGAGCTAACCAAGATAAAAATATGATAAAGCTCAGAGCTTGAAAGGAGCAACCAGCAGTTGGCAAAAGATTTTCTGGGATGATGGAGGAGACTTTCACCGAGGGGGATTTCTATGAGAAGCATTTTCTCCCCAAAGACTATCTGGAAGCATATTATAAAATTGACTTTGATGATGATGATGAGATTTTAAACCTTTTCTTGAAAGGGGCCCACAAGGCATTTATCATAGGTAAGTGCTGACTTTCTCAATTTTAACCTCAAAGGTTAAAAAAGTCAGGATTGTTTGTGGATCTGAGATGGTCAGGAGGAGACAAAAGGCACAACACAACCTCAATTGTCCAGATGCATACTTGGAATGTTGCATCCAGTTTTGGTCAACATAATTTAAAATAGATGTTGAGACTCTAGAAAGAGAGCATAGAAGAGGAACAATGATGATTAGGTGGATGGAAGCTAAAACATATGAGGAATTGTTGCAGGAATTGGGTATGTCTAATCTAAGGAAAAGAAAGAAAGAGGGGGTGACATGATAGCAGTGTTTCAATATGTGAGGGGCCCCCTAAAGAATAGGGAGTCAACCTATAGTCCAGAGTGCCAGAAAGCAGAACAAGAAGCAATGGATGGAAACTAATCAAGGAGAGAAGCAACTTGGAATTAAGGATATATTTCCTAACAGTGAGAACAATTTAACCAGTGGAATAGTTTGCCTTCGGAGGTTATTGGTGCTCCATCAGTGGAGGTTTTTAAGAAGAGATTGGAGAGACATTTGTCCAGAATGATATAGGGTGCCCTGCATGTCCAGGAGGCTGGGCTAGAGGACCTCCGAGGTTCTTTCCAAATATGTTATTCTGTTATAGTCACAATTCTGCTGATTATAACCTGCACCACTTAGATATCCTCTTCAGGGTGCAAACAGCCACTACAGTGGAAGTAGTTTACAAAAATTAGACGCCAGAACATTACTTGACCTTTAATAGAATAGAATAGAATAGAATAGAATAGAATAGCTTTATTGGCCAAATGTGATTGGACACACAAGGAATTTGTCTTCAGTGCATAAACTCTCAGCGCAGTTCTTTAGTTTGAGCTTAACATATTGTAGGAACACAGGCATAACTCTATAAACCATGCTTAAAGAGGCTACCGGCTACATGAGTTCAGCCAAACTGTGATGCAGAGCAAATCTATTCCCTGGAACATTCATAGCAGTGAGATCTTATCCTTACAACCTGTGGCTTTTCTAAAGTCTTCTAGCATATGATCAGGGAGTTGTTCCTCCTAGGAGCCATAGATTCAGGGGCGAAATCCGGTTTTCCTACCTGTTCGGTGCGCGCACATGCACGCCAAACACGCTGCAGTGCAGCTCTTTAAATGTCTTTTAGAGGCTCCAGAGGTGTTGTATACTGCGCATGCGCGGCCAGAGTCTTCACGCTGGTCCGCCATCTTGAACGGACGACCCGACAGCCGATTGGCTGTCAGGACGTCGGCGCCCATTGGCTGGCCCACCAGCCAATGGGAAGCACAGGATTTTGAAGCCGCGGTAAATATAAAAAGCCACGGCTTCCCGTAAGCCTTGCTTCTCTCCTGATTGACAGCCAGCATCATGAGTTTTACTCGCGGCTTGAATAAAATGGGACCCTTCGCGGTCATCCAAACGGACCCGGTTTCTTGAGTTTTCTTTCACCGATTTGGACCGGGTTTTCGGCTATAACAAGAGGTAGTGGGGCTCATCAGGAAGGCTCCGCAGACACTCAAAACAGCTGATTTAGGTAAGTAAAAAAAACGGAGCTCGTATAAAGAAGAATAGGGACTCAGGTGGGTGGGTGGAGCCAATTTCAAATGTCTACTACCAGTTCTACCGAACCAGCTCAAACCGGCTGAATTTTACCTCTGCATAGATTCCCAGTGGAACACAGAGAGGGCTTTCATTTTGGAATCTCACAGCCCACTCTCATTTGTCCTGGTTCAGATATAACCCCAAAGCATTGTATCTCTCTCCACTAGGAAGCCAAAATTAAGGCGAAGAGCATCTTGACTTGTATGGCATTAAGAACACCTATGTTGCCAAGATGAAGCACACAACATCACCAAGGATAGTCCAATTTCTGTGCCTACTTTTTTCCCTTATATATTGCAGGATCAAGATACAAGATTCAAACCTTTATTGTCAATGCACAACATGCATACAATGAAACTGAATGAGCCTCCATTGGTGCAACCACACAAGAACACAGAGTACATCTCAAGACTTACAAAAAAAAATCCCTAAACCCAGCAAATAAGGGAGCTAAACACACATATATACATACATACATACATAGCAATAGCACTTTAGATTTATATACCGCTTTATAGTGCTTTCCAGCCTCTCTAAGTGGTTTACAGAATCAGCCTATTTCCCCCAACAATCTGGGTCCTCATTTTACCCACCTTGGAAGGATGGAAGGCTGAGTCAACCTTGAGCTTGGTGGGATTTGAACCAGCAGAAGTATTGCTGTACTGCACCACCTAACCATTACTAACCACTGCACCACCGAGGTTCCTAACATACATACGTACATACATACATACATACATTTTATTAATTTATTCATATCATTTATACATTGTCTGATTCCTAATGACTCTGGGCCATGGCATACACAAATTCTGTATTTAGCTACCTTTCTTGGAGCATGCATTCATGTTGCTGTAAATGGAACTAAACAGCTAGGAGGTAGAATGGGATGGGATGAAAGAAGGCAGGAATCTTTTCAAATAGGAATATAGACTACCCTTTGAAGCACAAGGTAATGATAAATTGGGATTTCTGAAGCAGCATTTGCTTCCAAAGTATAAAGTATAAACGGACCTGACACAAAGATATGTTATAACTACAAACCAGGACGTGGAGAGTCCTGGTGTGAGGACTTGATGGAAGCTTTCAGCAATCTTCACCTGAAGCAGAGGTGAAATGCAGCAGGTTCTAGCATGTTTGCTAGAACCAGTAGTACATTTTCTAAGCAGTTTGGAGAACCAGTTGTTAGAAGAAATTTCCTTTTGTTTTTTTCCACTTTACAGAGTTAATCCTGTAAGAAAGGCAGGAAAAAACCATTCTGGTGTTATTTCTAGCCTAATCTTTATTGCCCTGCTTACAGAAACTGCCCACCCAGTCACATGATCCCCCCCAGCCACGCCCACAGAACCAGTAGTAAAAAAAATTTGAATTCCACCACTGACCTGAAGGGGTGATATTTAAGCCTCCCCTTTCCTTAGCAACTGTGTCTGTAAAATGGGATGAATGAGCATGTTTTTAAATGCAACATAACAGTGGCCTGTTATGTCTTCTTTTGTATAGTATACGTGCTGTCACAAGCACAATTCGATAAGTTTTAAATGTATGTTATACTATTTTGTGCCACTTTCTCTGGGAAATAAAACCCTATTTAAACCCTTCTGACAATTAAGTGTAAAAAAAATCATTAGGCAAAATGGAGGTTCCACTTAAAATGAAAATCTACAATACAAAGAATTCATCCAATACTATTATGTCTAGCACATTGCAAATTAATATAAAGAACTTGGGAATTCCATCAAGAAGTGTTTGAGAAAGTCACGTTTTCTTAGAACAGAGTTTGAAAATAATTGTCTTTTTGAAATAATTGGATTAGAGGCTATATGTTATCTCTTATACAAATATGTTTACAAAAATTTATAAACAAACATAATGTTGCCATCAAAATGTAAGACAAGAAGAGATGAGTGGAAGATAATTAAAGAGAGATCCAACCTAGAATCAAGGAGAAATTTCCTGATAGTGAGAATAATTAATCAGTGGAATGGAGGTTGTGAATGCTCTGTTAGTGGAGATTTTTGAAGAGGAGACTAGACAACAATTTATCCAGAATAGTACAGGTCCCTTCCAACCCTATTATTCTATGTTATAAAATGAGCAGTAATTATTGCCACCTACAAACAATTTTAAATCACCAATAACTCAAACAAAATATTGCCAAATTTCTGACAATGTTTGAATCTTATTTAATCTTTGTTTGTACTACTTTGTTATAACCTGTGGATTTACAGCATGAAACATATATTACTGCTGTTTTTATATTTATCTGAGGCTTGTGCTGCTTGTTATAAAATGATGGAATATTGTAAATTAATATGCCACAATTCAATTCTAACCTCTACCTACTCAATGCAACTAGAGTGAATTGTTCACATGATATTCACTTTTAAGCAACAGGTAATGTATGTTCCAGTAGTAGTTTTAGAAACCAGGACACTGACTTCTAGTCTTATTTTAGGCATACAAAAGCTGGCTGGATGACTGGGCCAGTTACTCTCTTTTAGCCCACAATGTTAGGTCCAGGCAACCAGCTGGTCAGACAATTTCAAACCACCGGATGAACAATTTGTTAATCCAAAAAACTTGTACCTTGTACTAGGAAAATGCTAAGGGAAAAAAATCTGTTAAATTATTGCTTCCAATGAAATCAACTGGAGGAAAACTAATCTGGTCTGAAGTAAAGGACTGAAGAAGCTCAGTCTGGATATGTGGTGAATGAGCAGTGTAGTGATTTGAACCCAGCAGCTTCAAAACATATTCTCAGAATTAAAATAGATCCTACTGGATTTCTGACATTTTCAAATTTTGAAATACTAGACTATTTAATATATTATAATTACTATGTTATAGAATATAGTTATTTGGTGGGCAATGACAGCCCAACAGGAAAATGCCTCTCTAATAATTACTAAATGGGACAACAGTTACTAATTTATATTTATTTTCTCCTGTATATTTTCTTCAACAAAGATCAGATTTAAAAGCAATCCCTTTTTCTTTTAAATCACAATGTATGTCTAAATTTTTTGACTCTCCAATCAATCTTTTGGCTTAACAGAAGAAAATCTATGCCATTTCTAGAAAACAGGATCAAAAATATAAAAAATATTAATGTATTAATTATTTTAACATATTTGTTATCCCTTTGTAAAGACTGTGATTTAACTGACTGTTTAAAAATAACATTTTCTATTATGTATTAGCTCTGAAGAGCAGAGGGTTTTTTCATTAATGATAAATTAGTGTTATATAATTAATAATTTAAATAGCCTAAAATATTATTTTAACAAACTGATTCAGCTTTTTTTCCTATGATCAATATTCTTTCCTCTATTTACAATTTGTAATTATCTTTAAATGAATACGGTCTTCTTGTTTTGTATTTCATTTATCTATGCATAAATAGTTAACAGTCCTAAATGCTATGATAGTCTCCTCATCCATTTTTTAAATATTATTTTGAGATATAAATCTTGATTTTGGCTTGCTTCCTTTGAAGAACAGTACTGTCAGGCACAAGAAACTAGGATGACACAGGGAATTGATCAGAATATGTTTCTTGCTATTTGCCTACTGACAGGAATCTCACCAGGCTAATAATGCACCCACTACAGAAACTGCTAAATAAGAATTGTAAGATTTAGGAAGGATTTGCTTTCTGCTGCTTTTTTCCACATCAGCAATTCAAGGCTAGACAGTCCTTTCACTCCTCCTTCAGTCCCAGATTCCACAACTATAGTACTAGCATATAAGGTAAATAAGCTGTATAAGAGAAGGTTAATACATTAACAATCCTCCCATTTACCAAGGCAACAAGTCACATTTGATCCAATCCTTAATTTTGCCATGGTAGTAATTCTGCAATTAGACTTTCTAAAACTACACCAGTTGACTCCATAACCAGATACCAAAAGTTAGGACAAGTCAAGGATCCTCTCCAATAGGAGTATGAATTTCCACTTCAATCCTAAAGCAGCAATACCATGCTGTTTCTGAATTAGTATCTGCTGCCTTGAAACAGCATTTCTGTAACCTAAAGTAACCTTTGTCCCCATTATCAGGTTGCTGACACCTTCATTTGGAAATTCCCTATGTAAATTAATTTTGGAATGCAACATTGAGTGTCGCTTCCAATTTAAAAGAAGACTCACTTCTCTAAAAAATCTTCAGTGAAGAGACATTTTTTCCAAATATCAGCTACTGAAATATTCATCACAGTGGAATCAGCTGAAGCTAGAGCCAAAAAAGAAAACAGTTAGAAAAAAAAGAATACAGTAACCATTTATTTCTTTATTTATCTTTCAAGGAGGAATCTTAGGTAGAAATAGATGATTTGCTGTGGCGACCCCTAACGGGAACAGCCAAAAGAAGATCTTTCAAGGAGGAATCTTAAAAGATGAAATAAACATTGTAATGAAAATAATCTACAGAATTCTCGAGGTAAAGAAATAGCTGGTATAGCTAATTTGAGTAATGTTCACAGTATTTACCGAGACTCTATACATTGTAGAAATGACATTTTTCTGGTCATATAGAGTAGAGCAAATCTTAAAATCAAGACATTATAATATTCTGAAATTCTGGAAATGTAACCTATTTCTTTTAAATCTGCACATTAGGTACAGTTGCAAAAAGCAAGTAGTCAATGAAATACAACTCTTAAATTAATGAAAGCACTGTATATAAAATTGCTTTTCTTTACTGTCCCACTAAAGAGGTTATAAAAAAAGGAAGGACTGATAGTTATAGAATGGTGGTGTTTGCTTTTCCCATACTATAATGACCGCACCATTCTGAATGCATATCAAAATGCATGTCTGAAAACAGAATTTTATTATAATTGCTAAATGGGTCAGATTCTACAGAAGTTCAAGGAAAGCAAGCAAGGAATACCCCAAAAATTAGAGAGAGAGAGAGAGAGAGAAAAAAAATAAGAACAGCAACTTATTCATTGGCAATTTGTATCCCTTGGTCCACCTATCTGTAAAATTAGGACAGCTAAGCTAATCACTATATAAGAAGTAGCAAGTCACAGTGCATTATATAAATATATATTTGTACCCATCTTCCTAGGTATCTTGTTTTTCTTGTTCCCAGCATATATGATATCTCTGATGCTTTAATCTGCACAATGTTTTGTTCTACTATAACTGCATAATTTAGAGTCTTAGCCACAGTCTCTTAAGAATTTCATATTCAAAAATCAATTTGTAGTACATAATTTGTGCATAAAACAGTACATGTTCAGAGTTTACAATTCTGGGCTCTTCCTTTCCTCATGGAATACAGACTGTAAACATTTTTTAAAAACTTTTTTAAGGCAGGAACCCCACTAGTGATTTGCAACGTCTTCTAGAGCCATCCAACTATTGTAGGGCCAAAATAACAATAATGAGGACATGGCCTCAGTAATGGATGGATGATGCTAGAAGACATAATAGACAAATAGTGGATATCCTGTGAAACAAGTAGAATGATTAGAGATAAAATCATAAATCCTAAAACAGCTCAGTCAGTTATCACAGCATTACAGCAATGAAAAGAAATTACAATACCTATAAAACCAATAAAAGGTGGAAAATCAAGATAAAAGAGGGCAAGATAGCAAGGACAGATCAGATGGAAACAAAGCAAGGGAGTTCATTCTCCTTCAGTAAAGCTGTAGGTGGATGGCTCTTTTAAAAAATAGCAGAGTGGGTACCATCTAGATCTTTAAATAAATAAGAATAGCTATATTGTAGCCTGAACAATTATTTTAATTGTATGTGAGAGCTATGGGCTGTTGTAGTCTATTGAGAAAATATATTTCTTCCACGAGTTAATAATATACTGACTTTCTCTTGCAACAAAGCTATTACATTTAAAAAATATAAAATGCGAAAGTTAGAGACTACATACCTCTCGTCCAGGGTCTTCTATATTTATTATCAGCCAATTTTCCATCATGATAGTAATGTATATCTTGGTATAAACTAAAAGGGAAGTGAATTGATAACAACTGAAAGGTAATTCTCTCTTTTGCCAGTTTCTGCAGAAGGAAAATAGACCACATGATCCTCAGTAAAGCTTTTTGCAAATTGCATTTAAATCAACTTGATTAAATGCGTACATTCACACCTAGCTCCTAATTTTCATAGATCGATAACAGTAAAATTTAAGTCACACTGGAGTATTTCATAACTATTGTATGTTAATTTTAAAGTAAGGCTAACTATGTTTAAGTGGGGCTTGCTTTTTAGTTGAGTTATATTTAAAACTATAATTCTCATTATAATATTAAATAGGATGATTTACCATACATACATTCTTCATTTGGATAGGGTTATGCTGGCTAGTTTCTTATACATTAGAGCAAAATAAAATAAATTTAATACTTCCCCACCCTCAATATGTTCCCTCCAGAAAAAGGAAAAAAAAACTCTGTCAAAATATATTCTTAAATAAGATACACCGATGTTAGAAAAAAATAATCAGTTTCAATATTCTGGCAGATTTTTTTAAATAATATACTTTTATATGATCACATAAATAGTTCTTTGCATACAATATACTACTGAAAACAAAAAAAACAGTGTAATGAAATTATTTTTATTAATGAAATTATTAATTTTATTAAAATTACTACTAACATAATGAGAAATGACTTTTAATTACTTGCTTTCTCTTCTATTTCTATTCCAATTATATATTTGAAATTCCAAGATATTTAGAACTCTGATAGCATACCTCATAAGAATAGTCAATTGCATGGAACTTCACAGGTGAAAACATAGTGTTTCTCATTTTGTGATACATTTTCAAATTTAACTGTCTGAAATAAGAAAATAGAAAAGATAACCATCCTGTACATAAATTATGTACCATTACCTTTTACACTTTGTAATTTCTAATAGATCTTTTACATACAAAACCAAGAAGACAACTAAATCATTTTTATTAGGAAAAATTACTATTGCATAATTTGCTATGCTGTTTCTGTAGTTGCAAAAAGGTTTAGTGGTATTTTGGAGGCAGACAACATGATTGTATATGGCATGAACTTTTAAGACATAATTGGGGTGATTTAATACAAAATTAATTTGCAGCATGTTTGATGCATGGACATATACAGATTTTAATTTTCAATTATTTCATGAAAAATGTTCTACCATTTATATTAAATTAAATTTGACAATTTGATAAGCATAATAGGACATATAGAGACTGAATCAATGTTAAAAGTCTGTGGAAAAGTGTTGGTGGAAGCACATGACTTAACTTTTATGTTACTGGAAAAAAACAGAGGAAACTGTAAGCCATGACTGATACATAAAACTTTGCTTGATTTAAATATGTTGACAACCAAGAAAGTGTATTTAGATATATATTCTTTTTTTTAAAGAATCAAATGCTTTGCATTACTTTCGCTTTTATATATAGAAAAGAAGGCTAGTAAATGATCCCTAAGTTTGCTGGGCTGGTACAAAAGGTTCCTGCATGAGAGAAGGAGGTTGAATTTGTTGTTGTTGCTGTTTTTCCCATTCCAATCCTTGAAAAAGCTGCTCCCTGAATCTCACAATTCAGGATTGCATGCTTTTTAAGAAAAGCAGAAAATCCCAAAACTCCTTGGAAAGATTTTTGCTAGGATAGGATTGTGTTGCTAGAAATACAAAAAGAAACTTTTTGCTAGTCAGCTAACTAAGTTATGTAGGAAGCACATTATAATAACCATGGGGGATTTAATTACCCTGACATCAACTGGGAGACAAACTCCGCACCAAGTGGAAGATCCAACAGGTTCCTAACAAACCTAGCAGACAACTTTGTTTCCCAAAAAGTTGAGAAGGGAACAAGGGGATCAGCCATATTGAACTTAATTCTCACTAACAGAGATGAAATGATAGAAGGTGTTGAAGCTACAGGAAACTTAGGGGCGAGTGATCGTGCAATAATGGAATTCAACGTTATGCAAGCACAAGCAATAGAACAAAGTCAAACTAGAGACTTGGACCTTAACAGAGCTAATTTCAATAAACTTAGATAGAACTTGGGAAGGATTCCATGAATGAGAATCCTCAAGGGGAAACAACTCAAGAAGCTTGGGAAATTTTGAAAAGTGAGATAAAAGCCCAGTTTAGTACAAGACCAATGAAGAAGAAAAATAACAGCTCTCAAAAGAAACCAGCATGGCTGCATAAAGAACTCTCTGACAAATTGAAAGACAAAAAGGATAAATATAAAAAGTGGAAAGAGGGGCACATAACTAAGGCAGAGTATCAGCAAATAGCCCCAAGCCTGCAAAGATGAAGTGAGGAAAGCTAAGGCTCACAATGAACAAAGGGTTGCGACAAAAGTAAAAAAAAAAAAAAAGCTTCTTCAACATGTTAAAAACAAGAAAAACATCAAGGAAACAATTGGTCCATTGCCGGGAGGAAGTGGCAAGAAGATCGCAAGCAACAAGGAGAAAGCAGAACTACGTTTTTTGCATCTGTCTTTACGCAAAGAAAAAAAACAGTCCATCCTGTCAAAAACAGCACCACAAAATACAGATTAGGAACACAAGTTAAAATAGGGAAGAAAATGGTAAATGAGCACCAGTCTACCCTAGATGAGTTCAAATCACCAGGACCAGATGGATTACACCCCAAAGTTCTGAAAGAACTGGCAGTTGAGATCTCAGAACCACTGAACGATATCTTTCAAAGATCCTGAAGCACCAGGGAACTGCCAGACGACTGGAAAAGAAAAAAAAAAGAAAAAAGAAAAAAAAATAGATCCAGGAAACTACAGACCTATTAGCGTGACCTCAATACCAGGGAAGATTCTGGAAAAGATAATCAAGTAATGAATCAGTGAACACCTAGAAGCAAACAAAGTAATAACCAAAAGCCGACATGGGTTTGTCAAAGACAGATCATGCCAGGCTAATCTTATTGCATTTCTTTGACAAAGTGACAAAAGTAGTGGACCAGAGGAATGCTGTCGATATAATTTACTTGGACTTCAGTAAGACATCTGATAAAGTAGACTATAACCTACTACTTGATAAAATAGAAAAATATGGATTAGACAGCATCACTACCAGATGGATTCGTAACTGGATGACCAACCTCACTCAACATGTAGTCATCAATGGAACTGCATCTACATGGAGGGAAGTATGCAGCAGGGTACTCCAAGCTCTGTTTTAGGCCCAGTACTCTTCAACACGTTCATCAATGATTTGGACAAGGGTATAGATGGGGAACTCATCAAATTTGCACACGATACCAAGCTAGCAGGAATAACCAACACTCCAGAAGATAGGTTTAAGATACAGAGGGTTCTTGACAGAAGGTTCTTGAACATTGGGTGCTATCTAACAAAATGAAATTCAATGGTGAAAAAAGTAAGGTTCTACATTTAGGCAAGAAAAACAAAATGCACAGGTACAGTGTATGTGGTACCTTGCTCAACAGTAGTAACTGTGAGAGGGATCTTGGAGTCCTAGTGGACAATCATTTAAATATAAGCCAGCAGCATGCTGCAGCTGCCCCAAAAGTCATCACAGTTCTAGGCTGCATAAACAGAGGGATAGAATCAAGATCACATGAAATGTTAATACCACTTTATAATGCCTTGGTAAGGCCATACTTGAAATACTGCATCCAGTTTTGGTTGTCACGATATAAAAAAGATATTGGGAGTCTAGAAAGAGTGCAGACAAGAGGAACAAAGATGATTAGGAAAGTGGAGGCTAAAACATATAAAGAGCAGTTGCTGGAACTGGGTATGTCTAATTTGATGAAAAGGACTAGGGGTGACATGAGAGCAGTGTTCCAATATCTCAGGGGCTCCCACAAAGAAGGAGTCAAGCACCTGAGGATAGGACAAGACATAATGGGTGAAAACTAATCAAGGGGAGAAGCAACTTAGAATTAGAGAAATTTCCTGATGTTAGAACAATTAATCAGTGGAACAATTTGCCTCCAGAAGTTGTGAATGCTGCAACACTGGAAGTTTTTACGAAGAGACTGGATAACCATTTGTCTGAAGTGGTGTAGGGTTTCCTGCCTAAGCAGGGGGTGGTACTAGAAGACCTCCAAGGTCCCTTCCCACTCTTCTGTTCTGTTCTGTTCTGTTCTGTTCTATTCTAGTTACTCCTAATTCTAAAAGCCTCTTTCGATATTGGCTTTTAGTAGTAGTAGTAATAGTACAGGTAGTCATCATTTAGTAGCTGCCTTGTTTCAGTTACTGTTATGGTGATAAAAAAGTAATTTTACAACCAATTGTATTTATGACTTTCGCAGGTCTAAAAAGCAAAAGAAAGCTGAAATAAAATCATAAGCACAGTTGCAGTTTCACATAGCAACTGCTTTGGTTGGCGACTGAGTTACCAGTCCCCATTGTGGTTGCTAAACAAGAACTATTGATATTTTAAACACTCACCCATTCTGGTGAGTAAATAACCAGAAATAATTCTGTAAATAACCCATTGAACATTTAATGTGGTAAAACTGTGAATGCTACAGCTAGCACATTCATAATTAGCTTTATAATTTCAAACTTCCCATGGTACTGTAGATACAACATGCTTACACACCATGGTAAGGTAACAATTTTAATTTTAAAATGCTGCAAGCAATGCAATTTAAGTCCTATTTAAGGGTAGTATTCATTTAACTTTCACAGTGCTGCTGGCCACACAGGCTTCATTTCACGTACTGTTGCTATGTCCATAGACATATAATCTTACCATTCTAATTACATTTGATCTCATGCGACTAAACTGTTTCCACGGTTGCTTTTAAGTCAATAAGGCTGTGACAAACCAGCTGAGGCCTAAGTAAGCTTCTCCCTTCCAGCTCAGCTGAATCCTTAAGTATTTCTGAAAGAAAAAAAAAGCTTTGGAAGGAGGAATTATAAGATAACATTACCTCTCTTCAAATCGCCTCCCCGTGAGGCCTTTACAGCATTTGGCTCTGTTTTCTATAGCTCGGCCTGTCCTTTACATTCTGTTGTCTGAGGGAGAATCAGGATTTTGCTCCCGCAATGCTCAACTGTGTGTGTTGTGTGTTTGTGTGTAAAAATTAACCAGATGTAAGTAGGAATTGCTCCCCTTATATTAACACCTTAAATTTAGACATTTTGGAATCTGGAAGAGAAGATTCCCAAGACTTACGTAAAACAACAGCTGAAATGGAGATAAGCAAACAGTATGAAAGATGAAAGGCATTACATAAATATGTAAGTAGCTGCTAACGGTTGGAGGGGAAAGTGAAGGGAAAATGTGTCACCACATTCTGCACAGTATTTCTCCTTGGTACTGTGGTTTTCTGGTGGCTTTTTTTTTTATTTGGCCTTTGGAGTTATAATTCTTCCTTTTCTGCTTTTATAAACTTCTATGATGGCAACATGAAAAAAGGGTTTAAAAAAAGGGCCATCTAAATGGAAGTGGAACCATGAGCAGATGTCTATCCTTTGTTTATGTCTCAGGAATACCCTTAGGCAATTATTTCCCTCAAGCTTTGGGGGTGCTGGGGGGGGGGAGTGAGTTAGGATATATGCCATTTTTACCCCCTTGGCCATCTTTCTCCTTGAAGACCACCCCACTCCCTCCGTCTTTCCTATTCAAGGAAAATGCTCTTGCATTCCTTCTCACGTGACACAGGAGAGATGGAAGGTGTGCTTTATAGAACCACACTGAAGCTCTTTTTAAAGTAAAGTTTACTGTTTTTTAAATTTAAAAAAGAGTCAAATCCCCCGTCCACACACACATCACATTTAGCAATGCATATTGCAAACTAGTAGGGATTCTCAATTTGATGGATGGGATCTTTAGGCTGACTTGATGCTGTAATGTGGTCAAGATCCAACCCACAACTAAGAAATTTCCTTGACAGAAAAATCGCTGCTTTCCACAGCTGTGGATGCTCCAACACTGGAGATTCTAAAGAACTATTTATCTGGAATGGTATAGGGTTAAACTAGAAGTTCTCCAGGGTCCCTTCCAACCTTATGATTCTATGTTCCTATGCTGTATCCTCCATATGTGTTGGAATTACGACCATCAGAATTGTCACTGTCTATGTTCCTATAGGGTTATAGTATGCCAGGGGTTATTTTTTTTAATTCAATATGCAAAGGGCTCATCATGAGGACTAAACGTTCACTTAACATTTACTTAAAGCAGGAATCCCCAAACATTTCAGCTTATGGACTCCTTCATAAGTTTCAGATTGATTCAGATCCCCCCAAACATTTGTTATATGGATATGATTTAATATTACTTTACTAATACTGCAAATGGACAATCCAAACGTAGGGCTTGATATTGATCATCTTGGAGAATTCTAACCTTAAGTGACCTAGGCAAAATGTAAAATATATTGGCAAGACTTATTTATTCTTTAAAAATATTCTTTTCTTCAGGGCTTAATTTTTTCTTCACATTGTACCAAAAATACAGTTGAAAATATAATTTTATATATTTTTAGGTTTATATTTGTCTTCCATTTGGTAACTCAAGATAGAAATCCACAGTGTTCCCTCCAATTGTTTATCTCCATAAGAAGCCTATGAGGTATGTGTGATTGAGAGAGAATGATTTACAGTCATCTAATTAGCTTCAGTAACAACATAATCTTAAGAACCTGTTGCCTCTTATATAAGATAGCATCAATGTGAAGTTAAACCTTTCTCACATTTCCCCCTGATTCAGGAGTGAGTTGTCATTTATTCTCTTTTGCTAATTCTCCCAAATAGTTTTGGATTTCTTTTTTGAAGGTTTTCTTTGCACTCCTCTCTATTCTGATACCTTTTTCACAGAGAGATACATATACAGCTGTGTCCTCTGGGTTACTACCTAATAATGTATATGCTTTGTAGCCAATGCAAATAGAGAATTCAGTGACATTCATGGTTATGTAGGCAAGTAGTATAAAATAGTATTGTTTGAAGATAATTTATTTTTTATTGATACAACTAAATCTCCAGTACCAAAGTTGCAGGATCATATAGATATTAAATGTAAATTAGAAAAGGTGTGCTTCCTATTCAACACAAAATCTCACTTAAAATTGTACCAAGAAGTCACCAATAGTTTACAGTGATTCTAAATATTAGATCTGGAGCTTTTCACAATCTAATATTAATTGATTAAAGTAGAGTGGATGTCCTTTAAGGCTGTTGTCAAAATTTGTGACCCAGGGTTGATGGTGCTCAGGCAATTACTTGCTATGCATTGAGTATTAATTTAATAACACTATTAGAAATTGCAACAGATTTTGATACATGAGCTTCACTTAAACTGAGTATTTGGGATAAAATTAATATTTTAGAAGATATTTACCTTTTTCTGCACCTTAAAAGCTGGGGTATTTTTTTTAAGATTTCAAGCTCATATGCAGCCATATTATTAACTAACATATTTATTTTCTTTAAACCTGCCAAAGTCAAAGTCATTCAAAACCTTCAAAGTCATTCAAATTCTTCATCAGATGTTCCAAACTGTGTTTTCTTGTCTTGCAAAAATACAACTGATTCATCCACAAAAGCTCTTAACTTATACGTCTTTTTTTATTTTCACATATGTAATTTTTCCATCTTGTCTGATATCTCTGTTCAAAAACTCTAGGATGAAACTAAAAGGCAGTGGTAATAGTTGTCCTGTACCTTTTTGAATCTCATGTGTTTACACATATTAAGAATAATAAGTGTATGTTGGAGTGTACTGATTAATTCAATACTGTACCTTTATTTATTTATTTATTTATTTGATTTATATACCGCCCCCTCTCCCGAAGGACTGGGGCGGTATATAATTTACCTTGAATAAATTGCTCTCCAAAGTCCATTACCTGAAAAGTCTGAATAGGAAAGCTCAGTTTAGGTTATTGAAGTTTATTATATCTTATTATTAAGGCTGCTTGACTCTCATTATGATATTGCAAATTCTATAATATTCAGGAGTGTTCTGACATTATCTCCAATTACCTTTTTCATAAGAAACCAGATTGATTCTTATGTATAAAGTTCTGCAAAATCATATTCAATCTCTCATGCAACATTGCTGTAAACATTGATCATTGTTCAAAAAAGAAACCAGTCTATAGTTTTTTTTAATGTAGTATCTTGACCTCTTTTGAAATCAAGGCAATATTAGCTTCCCTTCACAATTGAGGCATTTTGGATCCTGTAATATAGAGTCCATTACGTCTTTCAATGGGGTCCAAGTCTATTTACAACTGCAACAATTTATGATGAAAATTCCAACACCAGTTGTGGTTGTAAGACAATGACTGTTTGTACATTTCTGCATAATACTACTACACTATAAATACACTCTTTTCTGCATCTTAGGACGAGAAATAATGTTAGTTTCAAAGGATATCTAAGCAATTCCATCATTGTCTAAATTAATTTTCCAGTAACAGAGCTCATACCTATCCCTTCCATATCTGGAGAGAACTGCTATTTCCACAATCCCTATACTTTCAGGCTAGGTGGAAATTCAGGGAATTATAGTCCCAGTACGTGTGGAGGGCAGGTTGATGAAATCTGGCATAGCCCAGTTTTTACATCTAATAAATTCAGAGCAACAGTTCATAAAGTTTGACTATAAGGTATGACTTTAGGAGGTGCTGTACATCTTGCCACAGTGAAAAATCAAATATTCCTCAAATGATTTGCATTACAATTATAATAATACATTCTCTTCAAACTCCATTTACTGGGATTTATGTGATTACAAGCCAAAGAATCTGAAAGTTGTCTACCCTTATTTCTTTGGTTTTTTATTCCACCTTTATTACTTTATAAGTAACTCATGATGGCAAACATACTTAATTTGCCTTCCTCCTCCTATTTTCTCACAACTGCTGCCCTATGAGGTGGGTTGGGCTGAAAGAAAGTGACTGCACCAAAGTCACTCAAAGGCTTTCATATTATATTTTTTTTCAGAATTTCATTGAAGGAAATAACATTAGCTCAATAGATGGTTTGGTAAGCAAATTGCGCCTAACCACAAACATAGACAAGTAGCTTCTTTCAACTGCAAATGTTTCCAATTTTTGGCAACTATAATGAATTCCATTGGCAGTCAGTTTTTCCAAACATAAATTGATAGAGGTTTTCTTCCTGACAGCAACTGAATCTGCAGTAGTTATTTAGCATTTATAGATGGAATTTTTGGCAGAGGTGTACAGTCATAAATTGGAAATAAGGATGATTGACAGGAAGAAACAACGAGAGCTGGGAGTAATAGAAGTATAACAAGCATTTCATATACATTTTCTACTAACTTTTCTGTGGTATTTACACTTCTAAATATATTTTCTTAAGTAAATTTTAGTTCTATCTTATGTCAAATTTTATACAACTAAGGTCAGATATTGCAGTAAATCATAATATGGTTGGTTTAATTTTACTTTAGCACTGAACTACAATATCTGATTGAAGTCCAATTCTATGTTAATTCTATGTCATACTTCTTAAAGGCTAATAATAGTCCAAAAAAAACCTTGTGTATTCTTGGTTTAATAGGTAGCCTGAAAACAGTTATTGTGGTTTGTAAATAATGGTTGTGGCTTAGTGCAGATCAAAACTAAACACTAAATATAATTTAAACTTGGTTAATATACTTGTAGCTGAGCCAAGTGCTCTAGATGTATTTCTGTACTTTGTTTTCTGTGTTCTCTGGGTTCTTTTCCTGTTTTTCTCTAATGCATTTTAAAAGTGCAGTGAATTACTGAAAAACTAAGTTTGAGAAACAGGATATTTTGAAACCACAAATATGAAGCAAAGCATCTCTAGGAAAGCTTGCATTGAAATACGTATTCAGTTGTGAAATCCTTTGAAGTAATTTAATCAGTTATTATTTTTCAACATAAGCTATCTTATATAACTGTAGTGTGACATCTCACAAGGAACAAAGAGATCCACCTAATGGAATGCAGGAAAAATATGAAATGGAAAAATGCAGTGACATTCTTAGCGATCTACAACTGACAACATAGATATTATTGGATAAAAAAGGTTCAGCGTTCAGAATTGATTTTTTTTGTTTGTTACTGTGAATTTTTCTTCTAAACCAGGAATAAGACAACTAAAACAATTGAAGGAGAAACATTATGGGAATCTTTGGGTGCAACCACATGGTAACTATTTTGGTTTAGGTAAATGTACCTCTGTCTCTAGCTGGAATTCCAAACCCAAATTATTTGGGAATGGAATGGAAGGGGAAGCAAAACAACCCTTGCAAGAGATAGATGGCCCATCACATGATAATTCTGTAATAGAATTGTCTGCTAGTTTACAGATAGCCTTTGATTTACAACCATTTGTTTAGTGACCATTCAAAGTTACAAAAGCACTGAAGAAAGTGACTTATGATAGTTTTTCATGTGACTCTTGCAGAATCCTTGTGGTCACATGAACAAAATTCAGCTGCTCGGCAACTGGCTCGTATTTATGACTGTTGCAGTCTCCTGCAGGGGTCATGTGATCACCTTTTATCACATTCTGACAAGCAAAGTCAAGGGGAAGCAAGATTCACTTAACAACCATGTTACTAACTTAACAACTGCAGTGATTCACTTAATTGTGGCAAGAAAATGGGGCAAAAGAACATGTTAAAATGTTTATATATTTCTAAAGAATAGAAATTAGAAAATATAATAGTGTTTCAAATGCAAGTGGTCCTTGCTTAGTGACCACAACTGAGATCAGCGAATTGATTGCTAAATGCTGTGGTTGCTAAGTGAAGTATCACATGATCATGATGGGCTTATGACCTCATTTCTGCTTTTGGTTATTAAGCAAATCATTCATGATTGTTAAGAGAGACATTACATGTCGCAACTTATAATTTTATTTCTGTGTCTAATTCTGCTCATCAGAATCACAAATGGTGATTCCTGACCATAGGACACTGGGGATCATGTGACCATGGGATAGTACAATAGTTGTAAATGTGAGGATTGATGGAATATCAGGGCTAAATTCCAAAAAGTGGGAGGAATCAGGATAAAAATATAAGATATATTTCAAAATTATATTTCACTTCTATAACAAATATGTTAATGTGTTGTTTTGGTTTTCAACTGAAATGAACTATGATGTAAGAGAATGGATAGGGGAGACATGATAGCAATGTTCTAATATTTGCGGGGCTGCCACAGAGAGGAGGAGGTCAAGCTATTTTCCAAAGCATCCAAAGGCCAGACAAGGAATAATGGATGGAAACTGAACAAGGAGCGATTCAACCTAGAAATAAGGAGAAATTTTCTGACAGTGAGAACAATTAATCAATGGAAGGGCTTGCCTTCGGAAGCTGTGGGAGCTTCATCACTGGAAGCTTTTAAGAAGAGACTGGACTGCCATTTGTTAGAAATGGTGTGGGGTTGGACTAGAAGACCTACAAGTTCCCTTCCTACTCTGTTAATCTGTTAAAGAGAGTTCCTTAATTAGAAAAGAAATCTTAATATGAGCATTGATTTGCATTCAAGCCATTTGGCTCAGTATCATTTCCTTTGCAAGACTTTTCCACACCTTCTAATACTATGTAGGTGAACCTGATATAGTTTTGTAGCCTGAAATTAAAACAGTTGAACCCATACATTGTAATACCTGATTTTTGCTAACTTCTGTATTCTTTTACTAAGGAGTCTTCCCTCAATCTTCTGCATTTCTTATGTTCCTTTTCCAAATATAAATATTAATTAATGGAACCTACTATATATATATATATATATATATATATGTATATAAATGTATTATATGCACATGCACATAAATGTACATATATATATCTTGAAGAAAAATACAATCATTTTGAATATGCATATTCAGCATTCTCAAAATTACATTTATATGAATGAGGTTAATATATTAGAAAAACACCAGTGTACTTCTTTAAAGAACAAATACATTCTTATCTGTATAGGCATGTTTAGTATAGTGCTTTCTTATTTTTTTCTATAGAAAATATTTACATCTTTCATGTGGAGGTTTTAGTCATAACCTCTTTCTAAAAGATTAAATAATTTTGGGGGTAGCCTTATGAGCTATGTGAGGTATGAAGAAGAAGA
>JAEANM010003121.1:0-22966 GCA_017656035.1 Myanophis thanlyinensis | reverse complement strand
AGCATTTTGAAAATGCTAGTATGTCCTCTAGATCAAGGGGTCTCCAACCTTGGCAACTGTACGACGTGTGGACTTCAACTCCCAGAATTCCTCAGCCAGCATGTGCTAGCTGAGGAATTCTGGGAGTTGAAGACCACACGTCGTAAAGTTGCCAAGGTTGGAGACCCCTGCTCTAGATCAGGGGTCCCCAACCCCTAGTCTATGGGTCGGCAGCGGGCCACGAGATGCCAGAAACTGTATCGCGCAAACAAGCGAAGGCTTATTCGCGGGATGCAGGCAACACGCAACACCACGCCCTGCCTCCGGTCCGTGGGAAAAACTTCTCTACACAGAACCAGTCCCTGGTTGCCAAAAAGGTTACGTGGTTGGGGGGGAGAGGAGCTCCCTGCACTGGATACTGACTCACGTAGAAGCATTCACGGGAGATGGCAATGTATTAAATCGGGAGAGAGCCACGTGCCTTCTCTACTCTGACATCAAGAATGAAGGTCTTGGCGCCACGAGTCGGGTTTGGAAGGAAGACAACCAGCCTGATAACTGTGAGGGATAAAAATGTGCCTTTGTGGAAAGACAGGGGTGTGAGATGCTTCTGCATATGTTCCACCAAGATGTTCTATTTGTAACTCTAAAGCAGCTTCCCAAGCTGCCGTCAATGGATTGTCTCCGTTGGCTTTGGTCTCGAATTCTAAATGGGTTTCCAGATTTCGCTCGGTTATTTCAAGGTAGCCGGCTCTTCGGAAGTTGTGCGTTTTGCTTTTTGCTGTAGCAAACCATCACCTCTTCCACTGTGCAAGTGTCTGCTTTTATTGTTTAAATATGTTTCGATGTGTACACAGTTACTTCCAACGTGGGAGAATTGAGCAAGGGTTTTATCTGGGGAGGGGGGCATGCGAAAAGCTTTGTGTTCAGGAAAGAGTCAAGAAATGGGCATCCGCCGCAGGGGCCGAGGGTGAAGCAACATACACCGTGGCATCCTGACAGCAGTTCTGTGCCGTACGAACTTTTGTTTGGTGTCAGGGCATTGCAACACACGGTTTCGTCATTTTTATTTTTCGGCGTTGCCGTTTGGACTGGATGTCTGCAACATGGAATAACATATTTTATTTTATCCTCTTCTGCTAAAGCTGCACCCAATGGGATATACATGGTAGTTTCCGCCAGACCAGTGATGGCTAACCTTTTAGAGACCGAGTGCCCAAATTGTACATCTATCTCTCTTGCATGCGCACATGCGTGCGGTGGAGACCCAAAGACCGCAGCTCTGCAAGAGGCGAGATCTTTTTCTTGTGCGAGCTTCTGTTTCGTCGTCTGCAGAGAAACTTCTGGTACAGTTCTACTCTTGTCTCTCAAATGAAGAAAAATTATAAGATAAATAACCAATATTCACAGTTCAAAACACACTCAATGTCCACTAGAAGTTCAGTGTCTAGGAGGAAGAGTCTTGGAGTTAAGAGAACTGATATAGGTGAGTGAAAAGAACACATTAGGAAAGGAAGACGTTACGTGCCTACCGCTCCAGAAAATATGGATGTTGTAAAATTGAGCTTTATTGGTTGGTTTAAACTAAGATAAGCAACTATTATTTTTCTTCTACTTTCTTCATTTCCTTCACTCAAACAGCAGTCACCATTGGTGGTCCTCCACCTCCCTCACCACCACCACATCCTCCTCCTCCCCTCCCTATTCTTGTCCTGCTCCTCTTCTCCCTGTCCCTCTCCTCCTCCTGCTCCTCTTCCTCCTGCTCCTCCTCTTCCTGTCTCCCTCCTCTCCAGCCTTCTCCTCCTCTTCCTGTCCTCCTCTTCGCTCTGTCCCTCTCCTCCTCTTCCTCCTGCTCCTCTTTTTCCTGTTGCCCTCCTCGCCCTGTCCTTCTCCTCCTCTTCCTGCTCCTCTTCCTCCTCTTCCTCTCCCCCTCCTCTTCTTTCTGTCCCCTCTCCCGCCTCCTCTTCCTGCTCCTCTTCCTGCTCCTCCTCTTCCTGTCCCCCTCCTCTCCCTGTCCCTCTCCTCCTCTTCCTGCTCCTCCTCTCCCTGTCCCCCTCCTCCTCTTCCTGCTCCTCTTCCTCCTGCTCCTCTTCTCCCTGTCCTTCTCCTCCTGCTCCTCTTCTCTTCCTTGTCCCTGTCCTCCTCCTGCTCCTCCTCCTATCCCTCTCCTCCTCTTGTTCCAGAGTATGACGACCCAGATGGCAACCTCCTGTTTCACCGTGGAAGCCACTGTGTTTTCTTTTTGTACTTCTTGGGCTCCACAGCTGAAATAGGGCTGCAGGTGTCAAACAGTGCAGGGAGGTCTCGGTCCTATGCCGGATAAATAAAACTGAACTGATTGTACGAGAGCTATTTTTTTCCATTGCAAAATCTGGTTTGGAAAAAAAAGAAAGAAAGAAAGAAAGAAAGCAACCCTGGAACTTGATTTGTCATTTGTTTCTTGGCAGCAGAACTGCCAGAGCCTGCGGACAGTCTGCCAGACATCCCCTGGCAACCGGAGAGCGTCTGCTTGGTAATCTGCATTCGTACATAATCAGTTTCAGGTTGTTTTCAATAGACGCCGAGTGTAAAATATTTTGGATTAAACAGATTGCATTGACTTTATGTAACTTGTTCAGCTGCCATCTATAGCGCACAGCATGTCTTCGGTGGCAACCAGAACTGGTAGTACAGATTTAAATGGCTTGTTGAAGGGAGTTTCCCCCTCCCCTCTTGTCTACTTTTCCATTTGCGGGTGAGAGGGATGAAATGGAGAGCGATTCGGAAATATGAAGTCCGGGGATTTTTCTATATCTTATTTATTTATTAAATTTCTGTGCCTCTTACAACAGGATAAAAATGACAGTATAAACCATTAAAATGATAAACCTTCGTGATAAAATTAACACGGATAGCTAAACACGGATAGCTAAGGAAGGAACTGTAGGAGAAGAGCAGGCAAAGCTGTGAGGACGGAGTTAAGCACGTTATCAGCTTAGAGTCCTTGCATTGCCACAAAAGGTCCAAGTCCGAAGCCTCTAGAATTCTGTTGAACTCTTATCTGGTGCTAATTTTGAATTGAACTTTAATTGACTGGATCCTTGTGTATAGTCTAGAGCTGTGATGGCAAACTTATGGCACGGGTGCCACAGGTGGCACGCAGAGCCTTCTTGCTGGGCACACAAGCTGTCGGCCAACTTACCTCCAGCTGAGCACGCACACATGATTGCACATGCACGCATGCGCAATTGCAGAGACCCAGCTGGTCTTCGGGCCTCCGCTGTGCATGCGTGCGATTGCAGCAAGAAATCCAGCTGGTCTTCGGAGCTTTCCTGTGCATGCACACGTGATTGCTCATGCGTGTGTGAGTGCCTGTGTGCAGCATGTGTACATTGTACGTGCAAAAGCTGCATGCATGTGCAGATAGTGTGGTTGCATGTGTAAGACACATGGAGGAACTGCACGCAAAGGATGGCGCACGCAAAGCATGTACTTTTCAGCACTTGGTAAGTAAAAGGTTCACCACCACTGGTCTAGAGCAATAAATCTCAACTGGAATTTAACATGCTCTGATTATTCACACCTGATACTTACAGGCCCAATTCACCAGGGGCAATGAATCTGTTTAGGTGTAGCCATCAAAAGCAAGACTTTTAGGAATCTGGAGTAAATACTATTGACTAGAGGAAAACTGTATTTACAAATCTTTTGTCTCCAAAGATCTGCCCAGCTATTAGGAAGTGAGTTAACTTCAGTAATTTTGGTGCCTTTCATAAACCTTTTCATGATTTCTCCCTTATTTTTAGGCAAGAAATTCAGAGAGGCATTGAAGATTTACAAAACGTTAAGCCAGGAGGTGAAACATATATGCACGAAGGATTACAAAAAGTAAGTTCCTTTTCATTTTCTGTGATTGGATATTCAGTGCAGTTTCTTTGCTGTTAGAGAACTTGTATAACCTTTTGAATCATTTTTTGCACTTTTTTTAAAAAAAATTGGTAGTATTTCTAACCTGCTTCACTCTTGAAGAATTCTGCTCTGGAAAGCTCTTTCACAAAATAATACAAATGCACACAAGGATAAACACACAAAGAACTGTGACTCATAGAGTACAAAAAAAGGAGTTGGAAGGGACCTTAGAGGTCTTCTAGTCCAACCCCCTGCTCAGGCAGGAAGCCCTATACCAGTGGTGGCAAACCTTTTACTTACCGAGTGCCGAAAAGTATGCACTTTGTGCATGCCATCAGCAGTTGCGTGTGGCTCCTCCACATGCGCTGCATGTGCAACCGCACCATCTGTGAATGAATGCAGCTTTTCCACATGCAATGGACATGTGCTGTGCGCAGACACTCGCACACACATGAGCAATCACGTGTGCATGCGCAGGAGAGCTCTGAAGACCGGCTGGATTTCCAGCTTCAGTCGCATGCATCCACAGCGGAGGCCTGAAGACCAGCTGGGTCTCTGCAATTGTGCACGCGTGCATGTGCAATTGCATGTGCATGCTCAGCAGGAGGTAAGTTGGCCGACAGCTTGTGTGCCCAGCAAGATGGCTCTGCGTGCCACCTGTGGCACCTGTGCCATAGTTTCGCCATCACAGTCCTATATCATGTCAGACAAGTGGTTGTCCAATCTCTTCTTAAAAACCTCCAGTGTTGGAGTATCCACAACTTCTGGTGGCAAGCTGTTCCACTGGTTAATTGTTCTCACTGTCAGGAAGCTTCTCCTAACTTCTAGGTTGCTTTTTGCTTTGATCAGTTTTTATCCATTGCTTCTTGTCCTGCCTTCAGGTGCTTTGGAGAATCGCTTGACTCCCTCTTCTTTGGGGCAGCCCCTGAGATATTGGAAGACTGCAATCATATCACCTCTAGTTCCTCTTTTCATTAAATTAGACATACCCAATTCCAGCAACCGTTCTTTATATGTTTTAGCCTCCAGTCCCCTAATCTTCTTTGTTATTCTTCTCTTCACTTTTTCTAAAGCCTTGACATCTTTTTTATATCGTGGTGACCAAAATTGGCGGTGAGAGCCTAAACATTGTTTCAGAATCTAGAAATGGAAGATAAAAATTATGATGTAATATCTTTGGGAGGAGATATCTCCCACCAGGGCACGTAAGAGGAAACTAAAATGATCCATCTATGACCGTGATGGTGAACCTATGGCATGGGCACCACAGGTGGCATGCAGAGCCATCTCGCTGGGCACACAAGCTGTCGGCCAACTAACCTCCAGCTGAGCATGCACACGTGATTGCGCATGCATGCATGCGCAATTGCAGAGACCCAGCTGGTCTTTGGGCCTCTGCTGTGCATGCGTGCGATTGCAGCAGGAAATTCAGCTGGTCTTTGGATCTCTCCTGCGCATGCACACATGATTGCTCAGCTGTGTGTGAGAGTGCATGCATGCAGCGTGCATGCATTTCATGTACAAATGATGCACGCATGTGCAATTGCAGAGACCCAGCTGGTCTTCGGGCCTCTGCTGTGCATGCGCGCGATTGCAGCAGGAAATTCAGCTGGTCTTCGGAGCTCTCCTGCGCATGCACACGTGATTGCTCAACTGTGTGTGAGTGCATGCATGCAGCGTGCATGCATTTCATGTACAAAAGATGCATGAATGCGCAGATGGTGTGGGTGTACATGCATGCGTAGATGGTGTGGTTGCACATGCAACGTACATGGAGGAGCTGCACACAAGTGCAGATGGCACGTGCAAAGCGTGTACGTTTCAGCACTCGGTAAGTAAAAGGTTCGCCACCACAGCTCTATGAAGTGGAGAAAGATTTCATTGCTAATGAAAGTAAAAGCAAATACTTTCTCTAAAAGGGTTGTGGTGTCAATGATGGGAAGGAAAAAACCCACTTCATTAAAAGAATTCAGTCCAGTATTGTATTGCGCTGTCTTTAAAAATAACCTTGAGGAATAGGTGGACAACCACAACCAAGACAAGGGGTAGATAAAAGAGATTTTGGCAGAAATATAATTTGAGAACCGTCCCTGGTTCTCCCAAAGATACAGTGAAAGAGGGGGAAAGCACATTCTGTTATTGTAATCCTATACGAAAAGTAATCCAAGTAGTCCTTGACTTAACAGCCATTTATTGGTGACAGTTCAAACTTACAACTGAAAAAAGTGATGTACAACAATTTTTCACACAACTTTTGTAGCATCCCTGCTGTCACATGATCCAGATTTGGACGCTGGGCAATTGGTGTGTATTTAGGATGGTTGCACTGTCCTGGGATCACGTGATCCCTTTTTGCAACCTTCTGACAAGCAGTGTTGCTAAGCGAGACAGTTGTTAATTGAGTTTTGCCTCACTTTACAACCTTTCTTGCCACACATGTTAAGTGAATCATCACAGTTGTTAAGTTGGTAACACAGTTGTTAAGTGAATCTGGTTTCCCCATTGACTTGGCTTGTCAGAAGGTCACAAAAAGGGGATCACATGACCCTGAGACACTGCAACTATCATACATACTATCATGACTACATTTGAGTCCAACTTTTCTGTTGTTAAGTGAGTTTTGCCACATTTTATGACCTTTCTTGCCACATTTGTTAAGTGAATCACTGCAGTTCTTAAGTTGGGACCATAGTTGTTAAGTGAATCACTGCACTTCTTAAGTTGGGACCATAGTTGTTAAGTGAATCTGGCTTCCTCGTTGACTTTGCTTGTCAGAAGGTTGCAAAAGGGGATCACGGGATCCTGGGGCGCTGATGTAGTCATAAGTATGAACCAATCACCAGGCATCTGAATTTTGATCACATGACCACATGCTGTTGTAAGTGTTGTAAGTGTGATAAACGTTCATAAGTCACTTTTCTCAGGACCGTTGTAACTTTGAATGGTCACTAAATGAACTGTTGTAAGTCAAGGACAATCTGTATATACTTTTATTTCTACCTGGAATACTTTTATTTCTACTACCTGGAAACCGCTTCTGGACTTTGTGCTTGAGGTGGAAGAAAAAGGAAACTTCGATTTTGGATTTTACAGATTAGAGAGATTTCTTGTTATAGAAATGGCTAGTTTATACTATTGTGTAACAGTAAAAAAATGAGGTTTGATATTTCTGTTTTATTCTACTGTACCAAAGGGAGCTGGAAGCCAACGCCTTTTCTTTCTTTTCTCCCTTCTTTTCCTCACTTCCCTATTTTTCCTACCATTTGCTTTTGTGTTTTCTTTGTATCTGACGACATAAACTAATAAAATTGTTTAAAAAAATCCGTCATAAATATGAGGCATTTCCCAAGCGCCTTGAATTTTGATGAGGATGCCATAATGGTGGTAAGTGTGAAAAACGTCCTGAGTCCTGTTTTTCAGTGCCGTTGTAACTTCCAACGGTCACTAAACAAACCATTGTAGGTTGAGAACTACGTGTATATCCTTCACGCTGGCATGAAATGTGAAAAATTGGGTGCAACTTGATCAACTCGTAACTCGTAATTTCTTGCAATTGTTTTCTTTGAATTTGAGAGGACAAATTCTTTTGTTTTTCTAGGCAAATGATCAGATTGCAAAGGCAAAAGGATCCAGTAGTGTAATCATTGCCTTGACAGATGGAAAGTTGGAAGGTTTGATCCCTCTGTATGCGAAAAAAGAGGTGAGGCTTGAAGTACAATAGAACTTCCTGTTGAGTTCCACATTTGCACATGCATGTTATTTTTTGGGGCAAATGTAGACGTAACTATTCCCCCCTCCCTCCACTCTCTCTTCTACAGGCAGAAACTGCCAGGTCCATGGGAGCCAGAGTTTACTGCGTTGGAGTCCTAAATTTTAATCAAGAGCAGGTAGGCCTCCGTCTTAATAAGTTGAGAATCTGCATATCAAAACGAAAAAAAAAATCTGGCAAAGGTAGCTTTCTTATCTGAGAAATTTCCTTGGACGAGGAGACCCAAACTCATTAGTAGCCTCACATAATTGCAGTGAACAAGGACATGCATTCAATTTCACAACTACTATGATTGTTGGCCGAGCAGGGACAAAAATAGCCAGAGAAATGATTGAAGGCTGGGAAACGTGCCCTGTTGACAGTCAATAGGAATGCTGAATTATCACCAGCACAAGGAAACAACACTCAATGATGTAGTAGGCAGTCATTAACATCCTAATTAACAACTAAGAGCTACACACAACCACGAACTATTCAAATACAAGCTGTAGAATAGCTCACTGTGTATATTCTGGAGAGAGAGAGAGAGAGGTTCCCCGATGATGGTCACCAGTGAGAGCCTGAAAGCTTGGAAAAACAAATCTTTGGTCCCAGTGACGAATTCGGATTGGATCCTGAAGAAATTTCCTTCTTCACTGAATCTTTTCAACAACTATTTGTGTTTTGGATTGGTTTTCTGGGGTGGTGATGGTACCTGTTTTCTAGATATGTTAAGGTATACCTGGCAGCTTACACACACTTTTTGTATAACACTTAAACTGGGAAATCCTATCATTGTTGTTTTGTGAATTGCTGCCAAATTTCAGAGGTATGATTTATTGTGTGTGTGTGTGTGTGTGTGTTTCAGGATATACACTTAGGTCCACTCACAAAACTAACACGTAGCTTGTAACCTGCAGCTAGCTCATCCCTCTGTTATGCATTCAGTGTGTGTAACATGTAGTTTGACCCTTAGCGTTTCTGCTAAATTGGATCGTTTATTCTGGTTCAAGATAATTTGTTTTGGTTGGCTGCTGCCTTGCATCATGCTCTTAATGGACTTGGAGACAAACAAGGATAACATAATGGTTAGTTTGGTTTTAAAGAAAAGACGAACCAACAGACCCAGTGGAAACCATTCTGTAAATGAAACTGCTCCTTGTTTTTTCTTTGCTGACCTTTCATATCTGGGCATCTTCCTTGATTTGGGTTTAGTTTGTTTTGCTGCGGGAAGAAGAAAAATCATGACTAGTATTTATATGACAGGATTTTGTCTATACCTGTGGTTCTCTCTAAGCCATGCATTTTCCCTGCCCTAAATATGTTGTGCATGCATGTCTGTCTATCTATCTGTGCATAGCACAAACCTGCGTTGTATTTGTGCTTACGTCCCTAGCTTGAAAGCATTGCTGATTCAAAGGATCAAGTCTTCCCAGTCAGAGAAGGATTTCAAGCTCTCCGAGGGATAATTAATTCGGTGAGTATTTGGAAAAAGGGCATCTTGTTTAATTTGCAAAAGTTTTTTTTTTTTTTTTCAAAAGACATTTTTTTTTGCAGCTATTTCATTTTTATCTTACCGATGGGTTCCCTGGGCTTTCTTAGCTTCAGTGCTTTCTTGTGGAATGGGCTGCTTTTGAACGAATTAAAATTGCTTCTTTGCACGATTGAGCATCTAGAGCAGGGGTGGGCAATTGTGGCTCTTTTATGACTTGTAGACTTCAAATCCCAGAATCCCTGGGCAAGGCAATTAAATAAAATGGAGAAAACATTGTGAGGTGTAAGTGTAAGGAACCCTTAAACTTCAAAATGTTTCCTCCATTTTATTTAGGTTGCATTGCCCAGGGATTCTGGGATTTGAAGTCCACAAGTCATAAAAGACCCACAATTGCCCACCCCTGGACTAGGACTTACAATCTCCTAGTATTTAACCACTACATCAAATTCATTGTTTTTAATAATTGATTATTTTTATTCCATTTTTATTTATTATGTATACTTCCCACTTCTTAATGGCCCATCTTCCTCAGAGAGATGGCTACCCTGAAACTTTTCCTCCCTCTCATAACCAGTTCAGAATCTTGCAGTATTTTATTTAGGATCCCTCTTGGAAGCCTGCTATCATCTCTTTGGGAAGCTGTGGTGCTATTGCCAACTCCTTTTCCAGCTGCACATCCCATCATAATATCTAAATCTCAGGTAAGGATATCTGAGTGGGTTAATGTCTAACAAGGTTCAGAATATTGTCAGAACAGGACCTAAGAGTAGAGACCTGCCTGATCCTTGTTGGAAAGTTCTTTTGGCAAAGAGACAAAATAAGAAAATAAGGTCAATTATTTTCTGCTTGTGAAACTTCTGGATGCAGATTTATTTATTAATTAATTACAGATCAATCTTTAAAATATGTTGCCCACCTGTAAGAATACAATTTATGAAGCGGAATCTATTCAATAATTCATTGCTCTACTAATTATCTGTTATTTCTAAACTGTTGAAACCTCAATAGTTGCTAGTACAATGTTTGTGAATATGCATGACCTCAGGGACTTGTTTTGGTAATGATTTGTAGTCTATCTAATCTGTCCAAGCTCTCTATCTGTCCAATCTTTCTTAATTCTAAGCCTCATTCTTCTTCCTTCCTCCTACTCAGTTTCCATTTGGAAAGATACTGGATACTTGGGATGAAATATTTTCATCACAGGGCCAACCTCCTTTGTCAATACGCATGACATAAGGCCCTGTTTTCTTTTGCCTGGTTCTCCTGTCTCACAGCTTGTGCCTAAGAAAGTTTCCTTCATCACAAAAATCAGATCATTTCCCCTTTCCTCCTGTTATATCAGGGCAGTTGTTTTGCTTCATTTTCTGAAAAAAAAAAAACAATGAAAAACATCAGAACAGTTATTTGTTTGTTGCATGGGAAAGCCAGATGACTTCTTTCCTTTTGGGATTTTGCATTATCTTAGAAAGAAAAGCATATTATTGCTGAGGGGAAAAAAGTATTTTTTCTACTGCTCTTTTTATTATGAATGCAGTTGCAACAAGGAATTAGGCTGTACATATTCCATATTTGTAATATGCAAGAATGATGTATTGTGAGGACATACAATAAAAGAACTAATCTAAATTATGTAATAACTAGTTGCAATGAACTTTGTTTTTTTACATGCTGATGTGCAAATACCAATATAATCGCACCTGGTGTGTTATGTGCAGGTATAATTCTTGCAAGAGCTGTTGATTACACCAATTTTCAGGCCCCAGATGTTACTACTGTAAAGCAAAGAAGTAATATTCCTTCCTTCCTTCCTTCCTCTCTCCCCTTTTTTTTCTTTCTCTCCCCCAACCACACAGTTTTGCAATGCCTTCCTTCATTACCTTCCTCATCAATCCAACTTTAATTATATAACTGCAACTACACACAATGTTTCCAAAGTTTGGTCTGGAATCATTTCAGTGCAGGTGCTTGGCAGGACACCAAATATTTTTATCGAAAGAGCTGGAGGTCTCATTAATGGAGGGCTCTGCTCATCTAACACCATACCAAAGGCCAAATTTACTCCCTTAAACTCTGAAAAACTCTGCTGGCTGATGTTATCTCACCTCCTCTACCTTTCAAAAAACCACACTGCACGTTCAGAATGTGCTATAGATTATTTGTTCAATGTGACTTCTGCCCAGGACTATGTTTATTCTCCTCAGAATCTCTGGCCTAGTCCAAAAATGCCTCCGCCTTGTACATGCATCTCCTGATCAGCAAATTCTCTCTCATGCCAACTCATGTGATGCTACCTTACCCCCAGCTTCAGTAAATTCCCTTGTTGATGGATAACCGCATTCATTGTGTAAAGGGTCAAGTCAGACCTCCACAATTATAAACCAAGCAAAGATATGTCACTTAAGAATTGTCATCTTTTTGTTCAGAATAACATATGCATCAGAGCTTTTGGCACATCACAGCTTTAGCTGGCAGGCCTTGTCCCACTTTATCCTGTCTTTCTTTCTTTCTTTCCTTCCTTCCATGTATTGTTTGTTGCTAATTGTTAAAGAACCATCTTCCAGAATATGCTAATGTCATTGTAACATTGCAATAATTTTACAAAAATATAGTCAAATCCAGTGGAGCTATTCAGCCTGATCGCACTGATTCTAGCAAACCTGTAGTGGTGACAAAGTTTGACTCCGCCCATCCTCCCCTGTCCTTTCCTTCCTATATCCCCTTCTTTTTTTCATGCTTTTTAGAAGCCGTGCAGCAGCGCGGTTGGCACACTCACACCAAACCGGTAGGAAAACCAGTTGGATTCCACCACTGGTCAGATCCCAGACTCAATATTAGTAAGACACTACAGTAGTTAGGTTTGTTTAAAGCATCAGTGAAATCATAATACTGATTGAGAATCTGTTATATTATAGAACTACATAGGTATAAAAGACCACAGATGAACTTTCCTGTACATCAGGCAGTTTTGCATCATTCAACAATATGTCTGACCTATTGAAGATACTAACCATTTTTTTCATTTTCATATTCACCCATAATTAGTTCCAATAACCAGTTAATTCTGGTAAGATAGAACACCAGCATTTTGGTAACAGAGCTGAACCAAAAAACACAATGACCAATGCTATTTTCTTGGAATCATTACTGGCTTTGAACTCTTAGAAGACACCACCTAGGTATCGCTGCCTGTGCTGTTGTATGATACCAATAGAATATCCAGTGTATTGAAAGAAAGAGAGGGATTGTTATGGTAGCCAATAAATAAATAATAAATGCATGGGATCATGCTTGCAATACAAAATGAACTGTGTACATCAGAAGACAGGAAATGATATGAGGCTAGCACAATATAGTCTGTAGAAAGCCCTATAGTGTGGGTGTATGCACCTTGGCAAATTAGTGCCCCTTGAATATTCTATCTCAGGCAATAAAATGATTTCATCGAGGTCATCCTTTGCATGTGAATGTACAAAGAAACAAAGATACAGAACAAGTGATTGAGTTTGATTTCCCGTCATGGTATCTGTCTTTGATCAGAACAAATTATTTCAGCGCTCTAGGTATCTCTACTTTGTAGAACAACTACTGTCTAAGGTAATAAAAAGATGTGGTTCCAGGTAAGATTTTTCTTTCTTTGGACTTTCTGGCCAAAGGAGCAAGTAACTTGTTTTGCTACAGCTCCTAACACTAATAACTAGTACAATATTACATTATTTTTTCTAGAATTTCAGTGCCATGAATGAATGAATGAACAAATAAATCAATAAAACAAGGGAACATAATGACAAAATGCTTCCAGATTTTGTCTATTTGTCAGGCATTCTAGAATACATGGACTCACAGATCCCACATTACTTAAAGTATTTAGCAAATTATACTCCTCATCATGGAAGTTGATCTGAGCCTTTGAGCTTTTAATGTAATTTAAAAGAATTGTCCCAATGGGGCGGTCTAAACTCTGACTGGTTGCAGTTTTTAATGTTTAAACAGCCTGAGAAAAACTCCTTCTGATTATAAAAGTCCAGGGGTAAAATTTTACCACAAAGTCATTTCTGGAAATGATAATGGTCTAGAATTCATATTTATTAATACAACTCTATTTGGAGCAGACTCCCACAGGAAATGCTGAGGCGTGAATGTCTTTCTCTGGCATGTTTTATCTCAGATAGTTCCGTCCTTGTGATACTGTGGCCTGATAGCAAGACAGATGAGTCCCCCTGAAAATCTCTGGTCTTTATAGAAGCTGAAGATGACAACAAGCAGGGCCTTCAACACTCTGTAAAGTCGATCCATCTACTTTCCCTTGTTATCATTAAAATGTCTTTTAGACATAGGTCATACTGGGAACCTATAAATGATGTCTGAGAGTTGGGCACCTCCCACAAAGCTGGATCCTGCTCTGATTACAATTTATCATAGGATTCTTATGGTTACAAATTCTCTGGAAATGTGTCATGGCTTGAGATTGCTGCTCGGAATAGCTTTTTGACTACGATCCAAACTGCTTTGTACTCTCGGTTTCCCATACAAGTCCCCAAACTTCTTTTTTTTTTTAAAGAAAACATGTTATTTGACCATTTTGCTTGGATACATTTGCATGTGATCTATGTCAGTGATTTCATCCTCTGATTAACCATTCACTCTCATTTGGTGAAGCATATATCATGAGGGGAAGTGTTTCATTTCCCACTCTGCTTTTGAAATATGACAAGAAACGATTTTTGGTATATAAGTATGTATAGTCTCCTTGGCATGCAAGATAACAGATACTTTAGTGCCTACAAAGTCAAGGAGAAAATTTTGCATATTGGCTATAAGGGAGATAATATCACAGGAATTACTCCAGTATTATTATCCACTTAGCAGTGGTTCCAATTGCGTAGTTTCAGTCTTCAGGCTGTGTTATCATATACCATCTAGCCTAGTTTTCATTTGTTTCTTGAGACAGCAACTCTCCACAGACCTTGGCAGCCTTCTCCCACTCCTTTTAATTCTTTTAATTTTATTTTTAAAACTGAAGATGCAAAGGGAAAAAAACCTTGGAATTTCTGGATGCAGACATTGATTCTTCCACTAAATTATTCTTTCCCAATCTATGTATTATTTATATCCAAATAATATCTTAATTGCTTTACACGCTGCTAAATTATTTTCAAGATAAAGGCTTTTAAATTGAATGGCAGCAATGATGCATTCCAATGTAGGTGAATAATAAAATATTATAGTACTATGAGAACTAAATTCTATATAATAACTATATATAATGTTAAACCCCCAGGTGAGACAAAATGTATCAAAGTAGCAATGCCACAGTTCATTATTTAAAAATCAAGTCTTCCAGTAGTAGTGCCATCATTTCCCCTTCTAAATTCTAGAATCTAGAATGATACATAGTGAACAAGAGAGCATTGGTGGGGAAGGGTTAAATTCTCCCTGAATACTGTAGTGAAATGAAGTTTCTTTGTGTGTAAGGGGGGGGGGGGACGGAAATAGTGAGGCAGGGAGGGAGGGAGAGAGGGAGAGAGAGAGAGAGAGAGAACATGTTTAATAAAGATGCACTAAATATCATTTGAAGCTTTATCATTTGAAGTTTTATTGAAGTTTTAGCTGCAGTGCTAAAATTAACAAGCTTTTCCTTGCCAAAGAATATGTATACAGGATATTGATGAGATACTAACATATTACTCAATCCCATTCTAAATCAAATGAAACCAAGAAAGCTAATTCACACATACATTTCAAAATGGGAAGAAACTGAACTGACACTTTGATCATTTTAAATCAGCCGATCATATTAATCCATTTGTAACACAGCTAGTTTCCAATGAAGGTGTACGTGTATATATAATCACACATCAAGCCTACACTCACATTCTGAGAACTAGAAAGAAGGAAGAAGGGACAACCAATGAGTGGTGCCTTGAATAAAAAGCTTCATTTGTGTTGTGATGTTTTTTTAAGTAAACTATAATATGATGGCCACAAACTTCAAAGTCATTTCCAATTTTTGAAATTGTCTGATGTAAAAGGTGCTGGTTCATGGGGTAGCCTAACGGAAGAGCCACCACTCAAAGAGGTCAAATGCTGGGCAGCTAGTAGGGCTTTTTTCCTCCAGTTGCAGAGCATATTATATAAACCAAACATGTAAAGATGCAAAAGCTTCCAAAAAATGTCATCTTATAGACATTAGCTTGGATGCAGTCCATAGCTATGTGAAAACATTTACTTTGGGGATCTGAAAACTGAAAGTTGTGTGGGTGTTTCTATACATTTGGTCTTGGGAATATTACTACTGAGGCAGGAGTTACGAGAAGCATTTTGATGGGAATCACAGTTACACAGATAAATGGCTGCTTCTTTTGAGACAGAGAGCAATTTATTTTCTTTCTAGCAAATTGATTTTGAATCATCTAATTCTACTCTGTCCTCAAAGGCACAGCTCTAAGACATTTGTAAAGATGAGACTTAGGGGACCTGAACATAGATGGGCTAAGTCACTACTGTATTACAGATATGTATGGTATTGAAATGTCTATTTAATTATGCATTGTACCTAATGATATATTGCATGCAAGACAATATATATATATATATATATATATCCATATTCTTCAACAAATAAATAAATTGACAGAAGGAAAGACACTATGATAAAAGACTAGGAAATGCATTTTCCAGGAACTTTAACAGTTTGTTCATATTTGCCCCAATCCCTCCCTCCACCCAACTTTCTCCATTTGCAAGATACACAACGATTAGAATACTTAAAGTGTTGATTCTCAGTTCTCGTGGAGTTGCAAAGTCTAGAAAAGAACCTGGGCTTTTGTCACCTAGAGTAGAGGATGCCAGAATGATCAGGGCTATACCAAACGTAGCACAACTATTTACGTGTGGTGGTAACACAATGGAATCATATCTTCTGCATAGGGTGAGAGAGAATGTTTTTTAAAAAGTCAAGAGGAATGGAGAAGCATAGCTGATGCAAACCAGCAAATCAAAGATTCAGTGGTAAAGCATGCAATTGATGTGGGGGGGGGGGGAGTGGGGAAAAATCTAAAGTTCAAATTCCAAGTTAAAAATTCAGAATAATGCAAAAAAACAAAAGCACGACAAGTGTAGAATAAAGAAGGGCAAACTGGCAAAGGGCTCTTCCTTATGTTCTGAACAATACCTGCTCAGCATTGGCTTCTTCCCTGTACTTGTGCCAATAGCTTTGTCTTATTCTCAGCTTAAAGAAGTGTCTTAAACTTAAAGGACTTTATAGCACATCCGATTTTAAAGTTGTGTTTTCCTAACATAAGGTGGTCCCCCAAGTAATTATGAGTTGGGACCTGCCCAGCTCCTATTAGTCAGTTCAGGTCTCTTCAAGCTGCCCTCTTCCACCTGTCACTGGGAATGTTTAGTTTTCAGGAGGGTCTTCTTCTGCGAAAGCCCTTGCCAGCATAAGGTCAGTCCAACCAGTTGGAAAGTGATGGTCAGCTCTTACCCGAAACCATTGTGAAAAAGGGATTGATTCAGTGGTGGAATTCAATTTTTTTTACTACCGGTTCTGTGAGTGTGGCTTGGGGCGTGGCTTGGGGGGGTCATGTGACTGGGTGGGCAGTTTCTGTAAGCAGGGCAATAAAGGCTAGGCTAGAAACAACACCAGAATGTTTCCTTCCTGCCTTCCTTGCAGGATTAACCCTGTAAAGTGGAAAAAAACAAAAGGAGATTTCTTCTGACAACCGGTTCTCCGAACTGCTTAGAAAATTTACTACGGGTTCTAGCAAACTTGCTAGAACCTGCTGAATTTCACCTCTGGATTGATTAATATTCTTTTGAAATAGCACTAGCCCTGATTTTGCGGAGGGGTTTTGATTGATTGAAACTGGGAAAGAAGAATGGGTTCCATCAGCAGTGTTCCTTCTTTCTTTCCAAAAGGAAAAAAAAAAATCTGCTTAAAGAGCAGTAATAAAATACCAGCTGTGTATTTCTGGTTTTTGGGTGTGATGTTTCCAGCTGACAAGGAACTTTGCATGGCCACTTTATAATTATTTTTATTCCTTTCCTAGGGATGGATGAGTGATACCGTTTTGTCCACTCTGTTCCATCTTAATAAGTGCCATGGTGAAATATTTATTATAATGCAGAGGGCAATCATAACTGCATTTTCTTTATGATCATTCACAAGTTATTTCCCAATGCTGCCAGCCATCAAGATCAGAGCTGGGCTCTTTATCATTTACTTGCAGCACTAATTGAGGATGGAACACATTTATTTCTCTCTCACTTCAACCTATCCCACTTCTCCATACCTTTTACCTGTCAGCCAGGCTATCTTTGATCATGGGTTTGATATTCTTTCAAAAGAGTGCTACACATGTGATCAGAAATAGCTTGTCTAATAGATCATCTTGCAACTTAGTCAGTGTCTATGGATGCCATCTCAAGTTTCCATTTACAATTGTCCAATCCATTGTGTTAAGGATAGTCCCCTGTTAGGAGAACGAGTGCGAAGCGAAGCGTTGTGAGAGTGTTGTGGCAGAATACACAAACCAGAATACAGAGACACTGAGTAGAAAAATAGGTTTTTACTTCCATGGAAATAGAGGTCTGCAAAGTCCATCAATCAATCCAAATTCGTACACAGTAAAGACAGTCAGTCATCAAACAGTTCAGTTCAGGGATAATCCAATAATCACTGGCCAGTAACAAATATACAGTTTGGTAACAGTTTTCAAACAGTAGCAAAACTCACAGAAAATCCTCATGTACTTCTAACTCTTCAGCAGCAACAGTAATCAGCATCTACCAGTGATTCTAGCTCCATCTTATGGTTGCTTGAGGAAGCAGAAGCCAATCACACTTTCAGTATTAAAGTTACAGTACTTAAAGTAACAATCCTGATTTATATATTGTCAACCCAACTGTTAGATTTACATTTCTAACACATTGAAAATGTTTAATATATGTAAAAATGAAGCCAAAGGATCCATGAATCACATTACTTAACTTGTTTCCCATTCAATTAGTAAGTGAGATAGAACAAGTAGGTTGTCATTGGCATTAAGGGCAGTATAGTTTATTCCAGTATGCTTTCCTTCTGGCTCTAGTCTAGGCCTGGAGGACAGCACTCCAGTGAAACCATCCTATTATGCCCATCCTATTATAAAGAGAATGAAGATCTTACTTATGCTTTGGAGGGCTGGGAGGATGGTGCAACACACTGGTATATGGTGCAAGACAGAGCAATTGGAGACAAAATTAGAAAGGAAACAGCCAGATCTGTGATTTCTCAGATGCTTCCATGAGGAAAAGGAAAACAGTTGCAGAGATGTCTGCTGCTGCTTCATGTTCAATGAAGCATGGAGTAGCAAATTTCTCCATCAGTCCCAGTTATGAAGAATGCATGTATCAGCCTCTTTTTGATCCATGACACTTTTGCATCTATAAGAAGGAGGAGCAAGATTTGCAAGATTCTATTATTATAGTCTTTCTTTTAAAAATAATAGTTTCAGCCCACATGAGGAATTAATTTTCTGGTCTGGTCTACCTAGAAGGACTGAAATTTAACTTGCCCAATGTAAATTAGGTTGCTCACTTGACATGCAAAGTAAATTAATTTCTCCCCTAACCTATGTCAAATCACACATTACAAGCCTCTAAAGGCCTGACAACACCACTTTGTAGGGCGAAAATGGGTCCTTGCTACATCCCAGAATCCTCTGCAATGTAGTGGGGATTCTTGGCAGATAGGTCATCATGCTACACCATAGGAATCATTTGCAAATATTAGCTAGTGTATTAATTTGGATGATTAAATAATCTTTCTCCCTCCCTTCCAACCCATGCATAACATTAGCTTATGTTCAAATTTGATCTCTTTCATAATTTAACGTGAGAAATGTTCCTTATAAGTGAAAGAGCCTTGTTTGACTTTCTGTATGTTCAACATTACAGTCCCTGTTATCTTTCTGATGTTTTCCTTGGAGCTGCGAGCAGCTTTCTAATGGCAGAAGAAAGTAACCAAAAAGACCAATGTTAACTGCAGTTTTGGCTTCAGTTTCGCTGGCTTCTTTAGAAAAAGAGAGCCTCTGTTCAAGTGAGACCTCTAGCTGTCTCTAAGTGTCATTAAATTCTGAAAATAAGGGGGGAAAGTCAGAAGTTGAAAACTAAAAAAAAAAAACATTTTGAAAGACTAAGTTCCTTTGTAGATAGCAGTATATTATGACTAAAATCTCTATGATAGAGATTTGACATAGTAGGAAAACCTATTTTATCAAGGCTAAAGAGGGCTGTATTGAATATGGTGTATTGTTGTTCAGTTGCTAAGTCATGTCTGACTCTTCATGACCCATGGACCACAACACGCCAGGCCTCCCTGACCTCCACTGTCTCTTGGAGTTTGCCCAAATTCATGTTCACTGTGTCGATGACACTATCAAACCATCTCATCCTCTACTGTCTTCTTCTCCTTTTGCCTTCAATCTTTCCCAATATTGGGGTCTTTTCCAATGAATCCTCTCTTCTCTTTAGGTGGCCAAAGTATTTCAGCTTCATTATCTGTCCTCCCAAAGATCAACCAGAATTGATTTCCTTTAGGATTGACTAATTTAAACTCTCTCAAAGATTTTTTGCAATACCGCAGTTCAAAGGCATCAGTTCTTCAGTGCTCAGCCTTCTTTATGGTACAATGGCTATTATACTCTATGTATGTACCAGTATAAACATATAAATGTAGTGATATGACTACAAATGTATATATATTTATCTAGGAATAGAGAAAACGAATGTAATATACTATAGGCTTCTTGCCACTTCTGATTTTTCTTATCTTCTTGCTATTTCTGCCTTGGCGTATAGCAGGTATTTTATGCTTATGCTTTGTTATTTTTAGTACTAAGGAGTTAGACAAGGATTAGACTCTCTCCTTGTTTATTCAACCTCTCTGCTGATCATATATTGAGGGAGGATGGATTGAAAGAAGGTGAGTGTGGTTTTAAAACCGGAAGAAGAAACATCAATAATCTGTGCTATGCTGATGACATGATTCTGATAGCTGAAATTACAAATGACCTAGGAGCTGTAGTAATGAAAGCCAAGCAGCACAGTGAAAGAAAGGGACTGTGATGAAACATAAAAAAGATCAGCCAAATGGCAATGGTACAGCAACCACCCTTAGAATTTACAGTCAAGATAGTGAATGCTGAATGGTTTATATCCGCCCTTCAAGGTGGGGCAGATCAAGAAACTGACCCCACAAGAACAATAGTTTTTGTTCTAGAGATAATAACAGAATCTTGTCAGAGTTTCTGCCTGTTGTATCTTATACCCAAGAGCATCTTTTCTATCACTCAGTCGCCATTTCACCTCTCTTAATGGTCCTTACATTATTTCACAGTTTTTACCTTTTAGGGTTATCCGCAACCTAGAAACATGTCATAAACTACTACTTGGAAAGCCTTGGAAAAGATATGTAGACACCATGACCTGTCTCTAACTATGAAGGTTAGAATCATGCCTTTATTTGTGACACTGTATTTGAGTGCCCTAGTGTTACATCTAAGTAGAGAGGGTGATCTAAGAGTAGAATGATTTTATGTCATTTCATTGTGTTAGGCAAATTATGCTCTGGTCAACCTTAGGCTAATTGCTGATCTGAATCTCCACAGGGATCGAGATCTAGTTAAACGGGTGAGCCAGGTGGCTGATAGATTCAAATGGATTCCCGAATGCATTTTGGGAGAAGGGCCTCTACTTCCTCTGTCTGCTTCTTCTCTCAACACTCTAGCCAATCTGTGAAATATTAAAAAGAGCTGGGCATTAGATACTGTTGCTCCAAAGTGCGTCTGTGCTTTCACAGATCCACAGCCCCATAGATTGGGGGGTGGACATAAGATTTATTCCATTTGTTTGGCTGCAGGTGGTTGAAATTCCAAGGTGCATTTTGTTGAGCGTAGAGAAAATTCCATTTGGAGTACTCTACTGTTTGCAATGGAGGTTTTAAATAATGCCTATTTCTACACTTGTATTGTTTTATACAGAATACATCAGTGTATTTTTTCACACTGTATGTCACTTGGTTTATTGGGATGTGGTAGTCAAGGCAATTAGTGGCTTGTTTTGAGCAGTCTGCCTCTTCTTTGTAGATAAAGTTGCTCAAATTCATCTCAACATAAACTCCAATATTAGGGCAGACTATTGTGTTCTAACCTGAGCAAGTATTTGTCCTGTAATATTGGATATTTTTCAGCTAAGAAGTGGGCAAGTTATGGAAAGGATAAGCACCAAGGGCCTTCATCAAACCATGTACCTCCTAAGGACTGGAGTGATAGTTTAGAGCAGTGTTTTTCAAATTTGTGGACTTCAACTCCCAGAATTCTTAAGTTGCCAAGTTTGAAAACCACTGATATATACAGAGAATGAATACTTCCTCCATCCCTCCCTATCAAAAAGACATGGAGACAAATGAATAAACATTAATGGCTATGTACTGCATTATTTTGAGGGGACATCACATTTACACTGTTATACAAGCTGTATATTCACTACTTTACATTGTAGCCAAGTATCATTTCTTAAGTATTATCACATGAAAAGATATACTGAAATATTTACAAAATGTGAGGGGGTGTACTCCTGTGATATTCTGTATATAATACATCTTTTTTTCTGGATAAATTATTCAAAAGTGAAAAATCATCAGAGTTAATCATCTTGACAAATGGTCTATAGCAGAGGTGAAATTCAGCAGGTTGGCACCGGTGCTGTAGAACCAATTATTAGAAGAAATCTCCTTTTGGTTTTTTCCCACTTTGCAGGGTTAATCCTGTGAAGATTAACTTTGCAGTGTTAATCCTGTAAATAATGCAGTTGTTTCTAGCCTAATCTTATTGCCTTGCTCACAGAAACTGCCTCTTCCCTTATTACATTGTAACTTTGGTGAAGTTTAATTCTGTGCTTGGTGATGTTTAATCCTGTGGCCACACCCACAGAACCGGTAGTAAAAAAAAATTGAATTTCACCACTGGTCTATAGTAAGAACTGCATGAGGTTCTCAGTGTTACTGGTCCTATTACTGCTAGCCATGTATCGTTCTGGATCTTCTGGTAGGAATGGACTTTGAGGAAATTGTTTTACTGTAAAGCTGAGTCTACAATATGATATTTCATAATTATTTCTTGGCACTATCCTGTAATATTCCACACATTCAAAATGTACTTGTAACTCCTGAAAATGATCACTGGGAATATATGCATGAGGTACTATCAGGAAACTGATGATATTGAGTTTTATCTTTAAGGAATTAATGGATTCCCCTGAGTGGAGCCAGGTAAATCAAAATGGATAAGGGATAAGCAAAACTTATATCCAGTCAAGACCAAGGAAATCAGTTTCTGGAACTGAGATCAGTTTATTCTGAATTAATTTGCATCTCTCCTAAAAGGAAAGGTCCACAGTTTGGGACTATCCCAATAGCAATTATGCCTTACCGACCTTCTGACTTACTAATTGATTTTAAGCTTTTATATGAGTAGTTTTCTTTTTCAGTGTTAGGTTTATAGCAGAAAATCAAGCAATATAAATAACAAAATATTCATTAAACATAAAACTCAGTCAATTGAACATTTAAAAATGTGTCACTTTATTGACTGGCACTGATGGTTGATATGGTTTGCTGCCAGCATTCTAGATATCAACCAAGTACTTTCTCAAAATATATGTTGTTCCAAGTAGCGCAGGTTTTTTGCAGTTCTGCTAGTGTTATTGCAAGAAGCTGCAATTTCTTGATGTACTCTATAAAATTCTTGGACATGGTGCCAAGTGCCCTGATGACAATGGGTATCACTGTCACATGTTTCATCCATAATTGGGTG
>JAEANM010003120.1:0-22966 GCA_017656035.1 Myanophis thanlyinensis | reverse complement strand
ATTCCTTCAATAAGAGGCTAGACACGAAAGGCTTAAGTGACAACAGCTCTTTATTTACAGCACAAGCATTGCAAGAATGTATTTACAGTGAATTTGACAGCTTTTATACACTTTGAATGGCGCGCCTCAGCCAATCAGAAAGCAGGGTTTTCCCGCTCTCTGAATGCCGGCGGCCAGACTTGCTGTCTTCAACAACTCCTTATATGGGTATAGAACAGCAACAGTATCATTTTAGCTGATTTTCTACATGATATTGGGGATTCAGCTAGGCAGACATCAAGGGGTTCAGAGTTTCAGGTATTGCGGGGGACTGGCTTAAAGCAGAAGACTTCTGTTATGCAGCTCACACCTAATCTTTGATCAGTTAACAGACAGGCATTTGTATGGAGATATCACTTAATTGAAAGTTACTTCATGTATTGGAACTCTTGAATGATCGTTCTTCTATTTCAATAAATCTTGCAAAAGAGAACTTAGTGAATTTATACTTGGGAAAAAAATCACTTTCAGTTCATCCAGTCTCAAAGGACTGACACCCATGCTTGCTGCTTTTGTTTACAGTTTGGCTGACTCACCCAAAACCCAGAAAGCTAGCTTCTATTCTGTCTTTGATGGAAAAGAGATTGCATTTGTCTCCTGATGCCTTATCTCACAACACAACCTTGGAAAAAAAAACACCTCAATACAGCTGAGAGTCCAGAATGTCCTAGCCTGAGCCCTGGGGCATGCCTAATGCCATGAATTTATTTGGACAAAAATTACATTGAAGTATTTTAAAATAGCTCTTTCAAGAGGCATTGTAATGGGAACCAGCTGCCAGAGCTATGGGAAAGATGGTTTCTATCAGAAGAACAGGGTCAGGTTGAATGAAAAACAGGAAAAGGGTGGGAATTGGCTCTAAAGTCTTCTGGAACAAAGAATGATAATAAAGTTTAGCTCATTATTAATTCACCTTCCCATCATACTTCAGATTTGTGTTACAGTCTTTGAAGCAAATTTTCCTCCAAGGACTAGTTGCTGTTGGCAAGAGCCATGGGTTCAGCAGGCAGGACTGTCCTTCAGAAAACCTAGGAGAAAACTTACAAAGGCTTCTCCCCCCAGGCTACACAGAGCTCAGAGTTGTTGATTTGGACTGCCCTAATAAGAGAACTGGTCTGATTTATGCTTATTATACAAAATGGAACATGGCTGTCAATTAAATTGAATCTTTCTCTATATTTTGTGAACTCATACTCTATTCCAACTGTATATTAAAAAGTACATCTTATATTATACGTTAGAGAAAGTTTCATGCAGAAATAAATCCAAATGTCCTTGCATTTTTTTATATTCTCAGTACAATGTAAGAAGCCGAAGGAAAAACATTTACAGATGAATATTTGAATAGATGCAGAATAGAAAGAGACTGGCTTTACACAACATTCTAAATAATAAGCAATGGTTTTACAAAATGTGGTCAATTTAATGAGTTAAATTCATATAATACCTTATGTTGAAATCTGGTTTCTATCCAACCTTACACTATCTAGATTCATTGGGATACAACTCCCATTTTTCACAGCCCACATGGCCAGTGACCACTGTAATTCAAGATTTCTAGAAGGCACCAGATTGTAGTACAGATAAATAAATTTCTATCTGATCCATTTTACTGTTACACGCATTTAATCATACAAGTTAGCCATTTTGCTTCCAATTAGGTATGCAGCCAAATAAATTCACAGTTAAGAACAGTTATAGATTGTCGAGTTCCTAATAATATTCCTGTTCAGTAGTTTGCTAATTAATAGCCTAGATTGTTAAGATCACTAGTAACACAATAACTGTGCTGTGCCAAGCTACTATTTGCTGAACCACACAAGTAGATTCATAGAACATACTAAATCATAAGCAAGCCATAATATGGTTTGGCAAATATGTCAGCTCAGTCAAAGAAGTTGAGCATTACTGAAATCATGAGCTTGGCTCAGAATAAAAAAAAAATTTTAATTCTACTTTTTATAGACCTGCAGCCTTGTCAAATGCAACTTGCCAAAATTCACTTCAAAATAAAAATACATGCATCTGAGCTACACAGTTCAAATACAAAAGGGATATTTTTTTGCTGTTAGGCAACACAAATTGTTTCCAAGAACAGGTTGTTTTTCTGACTAGATAAATTATACAGATTAAGCTAATACCACAGTTTATGCTACTTTGCAGAATGGAATAGATACGTTTACTAATCTCAACATAAAGTGACTTTTTTCTAATATACAAGGTGAACAAGGATCACTGGAGGTACCAAAATCTACCCTGATCAAAAAGGATCTTAGCAAGTTTCTAAGGTCAGCAGGTACTACCTTAGTTCACACGTCATACTATATTTGTAACTTAAAAAAAATTATAAACTACCGTTGGCTAAATTCACTCATCAAGCTAAAGTTTCCAACTCAGATTATATTATGGCTCAGTGCAATATTTGAAATTCAACTGTAGGGAACTTAAAACTTGCATCTCTCTCTCTTTTTTTGAAATGAAAAAGCCCAGATTTTCATTCCCCCATACATTCTGTGTCCAGTGATGGATTGCACAACTGTCTTGCATTCTGTGGAACAATGACCTACAATATATATTGAACTAATCCTAATTTTTCACTACTGTGCCTTCTGAAGGCTGGACTAAAGAACACACACATGTACTGTAAGCCTGTTTCTCCCCCCAAGTTCTCCATATAATTGTGTGTGTGTGTGTGTGTGTGTGTAGGGCTGGAAGATTGCTTTGTCATGTGTATATTATAATTCTTTTTTTTTTGCAGCGTCATGGTTTTAATGTGCCGTGCCTATTAATCTTTAGTGATTTGTACCTTCCTAGCACCAGCCCCATCTTAATCCTGGCATAGAGTCCAACTTCTGTGGCTGAGGATGAGTAAGAAGCCTTTTAAGCAGCACGTTGCAAACTTTTGGCAGCCGTGTGACCACCTCCTCCAAAGATTTGTTCTTTTCCCTCCGAAACTCAGACTTTGCTCTACACACATACATGCACGCCAGCAATTAGGAAATAGGGGAAGGGGAAAAAGCAGGCTCCCTCAGTCACCAGAAGAATTGTAAGCCAGGACTGGAAATGTTTAAAAGGCTGGATATGAGGAAAGGCAAGAGTTTCTTAACGTACAGTCTGAGGACCCATGGAGGTCCTCCAAGAACCTCTCACGGGTCCACAAAATCAAAATTATTTGCCAGAGGTTGAAGTTGTTTGCAAAAATTTTAAAGTAATGCCATGCTTCTCATTATTGTTTATTTCTTAAAATGTTGAGCCTTCTTTATGAAAAAAAATGTGTTTGTGTTAATATCAAATGGGTTAATATTGTTATCTTTACACAATTCATTAAATATTTTACAATTTTTAAATGTTTAATAAATGTAACTCATGCAAACAGAAGTTGTTTCTCCATAATTTTTAAAAATGTGAAGTGACCCTGAGAGCAAAAACTTTAAGATGTAAACTTTACACTGATGTAAAGGATTTCTTAAAGCAGTGTTTCCCAACCTCAGCATCTTTAAGGCTTCCGCCCCCAGAATTTTCCAGTCTACATATCTTCAAGTGGCAAAAATTTGAGAAATACTGCCTTAAGAGTAATGATCACCACCACCGAGTTAAGATCTATGGGAACTAGGATGCATGTGTATGTGTAAATATCTTTTCCTTATATTCTTGATAAAAATTCATGGAGAAATTGATCTTTGTTCTGCAAGGCAAAGTAAGTAGGCCCAATGTCAAACTTCATGTTTGGCTTGGAATGACATATTGTGCTGAACCATGGTGAGTATAATTATGGTGTCTGAATCAATCACAGCTGGCTGGGTTTCTGCACCATGCTAAGTTAGAGTTTACAAATTGTGATGGTTAAGTCCCCATAACACATTAAGCCAAAACCAAAGTAATCCTATTAGGACTTAGGTATTTACAAGGACAGTCATAACATGGAGATGGTTGAATATCAGATTGCTGAGTCCTTCACACAAAGCCAGAAACATGTAACATTTATTTGGGCTAAGGGCCTCTTTTGGGTTAGAATAATTTCCTGAGGATGGCAGTCCACAGGTTCAATCAATAGCAATCTACAATCTATTTAGATATAAGTTAAACCTAATTACAATTAATATGACTACTTCCATAAATTAATAGTTTTCCCCTTCTGTTGCAAATTGGTGACTACCTTTGGAAGATGCCACACTGTAGGATCAGATGCAGCTCTTGTCTGAAGATGAAGGAACTCATTGTAAGGCTTTAGGCATTTTGATTTATATTATGTAAATTCAACTATTGTAGTTTCTAAGCTACGGTTTAACATCCACTGCTAGGTGCCAGTTTGGCTTATTTGACAAAACATAGTTAAACAATCATGGTCAGTGTAATATATGAACTGAGTCACAAGCTGGCTTTGTAAGAGGAGAACCATGTTAGTCTGTGGTGGCAAAAATTCAGGAGACTGGTATCTTTTCTGACAATAAAAGACATAAGCTTTATAAAAGACATGATGCATGGAATGGCCAAATTGATGTAGAATTAAAATGGAATGAGATGATGAAAGAAGGGAAGGGAAGACTGGTTGGTTATGCACATGTATGTTATATACATCTGGGTTTATACAACATACTGAGCTGAAAAGATGTGGGGTTAACCTGCTGGATGTAACAATCCAGAGAGTTTTCTAAACCTTGACTGACAGCTTTTTGTATTATAGTGGTACCTTGTATTCATCATTAATATCATTAATTGATTCCAGAAGACATGATGAGTACCAAACAAATTTTTCCCCATAAGGAATAATGTAGTGAGTCATAAAGCAGCCAAAACCGACAAATTTAGCTTGTGCATCGAATACCAAGCAAATGACAAGTACCAGGACAAAATATTTGCATCAAAATGCATAGAGTACCAAAATCGGTAAGTTTCAAAGCAGTTGAATACAGCTGGGACCCAACTTGTGGTTTGATTCTGTAAACCATAATTAACGCTAAGTCTTGTATGAACATGGCCAATGTACAGTATTGCACAAATGAAAGAAAAAGCCTAAACTTTAGGACTTTCCTATTCCATTTCCCCGATTCAGTTCAGATATGAGGAGGAAGTTCTGTAGGAAAAAAATGCTTGGAATGACAGATGCAAGAAGAAAAAGCATTATTATTAATGTAATCCCTCAAAGCCAGTCTCTTTTCCTCTTTCCATAGATTCTGCAGAATGAGAAGGACTGATAGATACTTCCTCCTCTGGGATCAGCAACATGGGACTTGTGGGGCAAAGTGCCCTAGTGATATTTGACTTTTTTGTGATTACATTAAAAAAGCAGCAAAACGTGGCTCTTTGTTTTAGAAAGTGTGCTTAAGCTATTGGAAACGGCTTTTCCTGTATGACAAAGATAACAAGCCATCATGTCTAGTTTGACCCTGGAAAAATCTGCTTGATACTTCTTTCTTAATACCATTTAGGGTTGCAAATATTATTTGTTTGTTTGATTGTTTGATTGATTGATTAATTGATTTGCCACCCATCTCACCTCAAGGAGTAAAAGGGCTGCAGGTATAAATGGATTGGTTATAAAATTTGATTCCCAGATTCATGGAAAAATTGTAGTAGCCCAAGGTTACATTAATCCAATTGTGCCAATTTAACATTCATGTTTTTTATTAAGGGAAGTATGAGGATGGTTAGGATGAGAGCAAACAAACAAATATTTGTTGCAAAGGCAACCGTTTTAATATTTAGCTCTATCAGAGGTGGGGAATGATGGTTGGCCCAGGAATTCTAGGAACCGAAGTCCACAAATCATAAACAGGCCATCATTCCCCACCCCTGAGCTAGATAGTGCATGAGTTCATATGATTGCTTCAGAGTTGCATTCAGGTCTAACAGATTTTATGTAGGTGCTCTTGAACTATGTTGGAATAGGGGGGAAATTAATGCCCAAACAGGTAAGGACAACCTAAGCACTTTTCAGTGGCTTGGAGCTGCTTCAGTTAGATGTCCTGATCTAATGTAATTCTCACCTAATGCAAGATGTGCAGTGATGCAATTCAATTTTTTTTGCTACCAGTTCTGTGGGCGTGGCTTGGTGGGTACGGCTGGGGGGTCATGTGACTGGGTGAGCAGTTTCTGTAAGCAGGGCAATAAAGATTAGGCTAGAAACAACACCAGAATGTTTTTTCCTGCCTTCCTTATAGGATTAACCTTGTAAAGTGGAAAAAAAAAGGAGATTTCTTCTAACAACCGGTTCTCCGAACTGCTTAGAAAATTTACTCCTGGTTCTAGCAAACCTGCTAGAACCTACTGAATTTCACCTCTGAAGATGTGGTATATTACACCATTCCCCTGAAGAATGTAACAGATATTGATCTAACATTCTCTGAAATGCTAAAACAACAACAGGAATAAGGAAGCGTGGAAACTTGGTGTGCATCAAAGGAATTGTCACATGTGCTACACAGGGGACCCCAACCTTGGTTCCTCCCAGGAGACTTCATTCCTTTTCTAATCACGCCAGTTTGCCTTCTTTTTCTTTTATCCTTCCAGACAGCCATATAAATGGGAAAACACTGGACAGAAAATTAGGAGATATCTGAGAAGATTCTGCCAACTAAAACTGAATGATAGATTGAATGATCACACAGATTGGATGTCATCCATCTTTCTTATGATGGTTATGAGGTTTCTTGTTGTGGTAAATAACTAAAAGACATGCAGACTATTGGTTAGGCCAAACTAGAAGGTCAAGAAATGGAAACTGCTCAGACTGTTTCTCATCTGCAATTTTTGCTATAGAAGCAGAAGTAGATTGCCTGTACTTCTATTGCTGCTGTTATGCTGACATGTCTTCTAATCTCTCCTGTCCAAATTAGGCAATAGAACTCAATGATGGTTTAGAAGTTTGTTGGAAAACAAGTCCAAAATAACTCCATGTAGGCCACACCTCCCCCCCCCCCAATTTGGGTATCAGGTGCCAAGCAAAATCATGGTTTGGTGTCTCCTTGCTTCAGGAGATACAGATGGATCGACCTTTATATGTTACGACAGTATGGGAGATTCCTTCAAGAGAACCTCCACTAGATGTTCAATACCCAACACCAAGCAGAGCATGAATGCCCCACCTCTTGCACAAGACTTGACCAATAACCACCATTGGTGCTTGGTGAGACAGATACTGATGTCAGTAGTCACAGCCTTGGCCCTGTGCAGACAGAGGCTGGCTTAGCTCTGGGAATATCATGTCTCCTTCTTGACAGAAACAGTTCATGGATTTCTGGACAGTAGCTGGCTGTGTGCACTCACAGAAGCAGCATTCATGAATATGTGAAACCTCAGAGCCTGGCCAAAGACTAATAGAGAAAGTCTCCTGTATTAGGCAGGTCAGATTCCCAGCTGGTGGTAAATGGCAGAGCGCCCTCTGGACTGCCAGAGTGTTTGCTCCATTTGCTTGGCTCCTTCTTTCTTCCCCCTGATCAATGTTGACGGGAGGAAGTATATAAAACCTCTCACTGTACAGGATGACACGTGGAGTTGAGATCCCAGCCTAGAGAATAGCAGGCTTGCACTGAGAAGGGTCAAGGCATGATGAGGTTCTTTCTCCTTGGTCTCTTTGTTTTGGTCCTCTGGGTTCCCACTTACTGGGCTGACAGACACAAGCCCAAACATCCAGTCGAGGATCTGAGTTCCTCGTTCTCTCCTGCTCTAAAGGTGTCGGCCCATCCAGTGAAAAGCCAAAGGCAGCTGATGGAGAATGAGCTAACCCTGGGCAAGGATGTGGAGGAAGGTGAGTCATGGAAAAGGTTGGGCTGGATGGTAGGATCTTTACAAGGGAGGGACTTCAGGCAAAATAAAGTTGTGCAAAAAAATAAAGGGGAGGTGAGCTAGGTGGCCATGAAGCTACCTCAGTGTATCGCACCAAACCACCATTTCTAGATAAAGCTAACTTTGAAAGCTGCTCTGTTTTCTATCTTCTGTCCATCCTTTCTGCTCCTCCCCTTTCCTATTCTGGATGTGACAATCCACACTGTTCCTTGCCTACTCATCTGTTAAATCTAACAATTAAGACAGCTATACAGTATCAAATGGGAGAGTGATTCCAGCTTGTAACATAGGTTTAGTTCTACATGTTGCAGCCAAAGGCTTTACAGATTTCCCAAGACTAATTAAAATGTTCATATTTTCTAGTTTAACTTTAATGGCAAGTGAAAATTAGTGAAAAACTGCATGCTAATTGCCCTCTGGATAGCATAATTATTAGGCTGAAATTTTAAACACATTTATTTATTTATTAAACAAATTTATATTGCTGATCAACTCACACACGGTGACTCCATTTATGATGGAATAAAATGCATAAAACAATGTGTCAGTTACTCTTGAGCAAACATATATAGAATCACACTGTTACTTTCTATTAGACACATAGATTTTATTTCTCTAATTATTAGGGTTTTTTATTACATTTTTCTAAGTAAAAAGGTATTGCTTTGTTATACAAAATGAAATGCAGGAAAATTGGTAACCACAAGGAAAGAAGAAATTAAGCTATTCATGGTGTTAGAAACACACTATTCATCAGTTAAGTCCCCAGCCCTGGGCAAAGAAAGTAGAAAACATTTTTAAAGGATTTAATTATTGGCAAGAATTTTTGCTGAATAGAATTTACTTGTTACTAAATAATATGCAAAGATACTGGCCAGTTCAGCGTGCAGGGCACCATTGGTTCATAGCTCTATATTATGTGGTATATGAGTGCTTCTATTTTAATTTTACTTTCAGTAAATTATAGGGAAACAATCAGCATTGAGCAACAGCTGAGCACAGAACCAAAGAACAGTACAATTCTGGATTTGCTAATCTGATTTTTTTGTTTGTTTTAGAAAAAAATGTTTGGCCTTCTTTCTACATCCCCTTTCAATCAGTGCCTGGCTTGGTTTGTTTCTGGATCAGTCCCATCATGTGCAGGACTATTTTAGTAAATAAAGTCCAGAAACTTCTTGGGATCAAGGTTGCTGGTAAGGTTATAATTTTTGGCCATCAAGTCCAACCTCCACTCAATTCAGGAATCAAATTCAAAACTTTCCAGACAAATGGCTCTTTAGTCTCTATTTGACTCTATTCAGCAAAGAGGATAAATGTTTGGATAATAGTTTTAGTTGTCATCTTCAATAAAAGTCCAGGATTAAGTTACAAGACCTTTTTAATCCAAATTATATTTCCTTCTAGAGCATCCATCCCCAAAGTGGCACCATCCTAACTGGGTAGTGGAAGATCAGAAAAGGTTATTCTGGATATCCTTTGCAAAGGCCATGGTCTTCCAATAAAGATTCTTCAAGTTTTCTTAAAATTCTGGGATAATCTTTGTACAGGCAGATTAGATTCCTTATGCAAAAAGGAATTATGGTTTTGATGGTATTTTTGAAAGATTCAGGTTTTTTCATTCAGAATGGAAGAATAGCAAGTTCCTCCAGCAATCAGCATAACTGTCCCTACACTCAGAAAAGCAGCACAGTCCCTGATCCAACTCCCAATTTCTGTATCCATTTTTAGTGATGTCAAAACAGTTATTTTCTCTTTATTCATACATTGAATAAACCAAAACATTTCTGATTAGTTTGTTTAATATGCCTGAATCAAAGCAATTGTGTTTTTTAAACCATTATTAAATGTTAGTTTATTTTTATTATTTTATTCATTTGATTTCTATAGCCACTCACCTCAGCAAGTGATTCTGGGTGGCATACATGATAAAATATAAAAACAATTACTATAACTATTAAAACAGTACAAAATAAATATATTGTATATGATGCCAAGTAAAGCTGTTACTATGGATGTTAAAACATCCAGGAAATGGAACTCTTAATGCGCTCAGGGCCCTAGGCTGAGGTGCACAACCAAGTCTTCATGACCTTACAAAAGACCAACAGGGTTGGGATTATCCTGATATCTGAAGGGTGAATAATCCAGAGGGCAGGGGCTATGGCAGAGGAGGCATGTCTCCTGGTTCCCACCAGCTGACATTCCTTGACTGACAGGACCTGTAGCATGTCCAACCTCACTGAACTGGATAAATTGAAACAACTGGAAGAAGATACTCCCTTAAGTAACCTGGCCGTAAGCCATTAAGGCTTTAGAGGTGATAACCAGCACTTTGAATTGAATTGTATCTAGAAACACACTGGCAACCAATGCAGATCATGAAGTAGTGGCATGCCATATACCCAACACTCTTTATTACCTGTGCGGCTGCATTCTCCATCAGTTGAAGTTTCCCAATGCTCTTCAAGATCAGTCCTATGTAGAGCAGCCCTATGTAAAGCACATTACAGCTGTCCGGACAAGAGGTCACAAGGGGAAGAAGGATTGTGAGCAAAGTTATGGCTTAGTTAGTGTGATAAGTGAACCCAGTGTCAATGTCATGTAGACAAGATTCACATGCTGGATTCCCACCACAATAATGAACAAATCATGTTTTACCAGGTCATATTTTATTGCAGTACTTAAGTTAGCATAGATACATCATCCTATGGGCAAGATGCTGGTCTTCTCTCTCAGCAAACTGATTGTATGTGTAGCATCCGGTGGCTAACAGCATGACAAGCGTGTTTTGCTTTCCCCATAGAAATGGAAAAGAAAAAGTGTTTTCAAGTCCAACCATATTTTCAGAAGTAAAACCAGCTTCCTGATTCTATTTTTTCAGGGGAAAACTCTCTGCATAATCAGGTTACTGTTTACTGTTCTGAGCACTGGTGGCACAGTGGTTAGAGTGCAGTATTGCAGGCTACTTCTGCTGACTGCCGGCTGCCCTCAATTTGGCAGTTCAAATCTCTCCAGGCTCAAGGTTGACTCAGCCTTTCATCCTTCCGAGATGGTTAAAATGAGGACCCAAATGTTGGGGGCAATATGCTGACTCTGTACACCACTTAGAGAGTGCTGTAAAGTGCTGCAAAGCGGTATATAAGTCTAAGTGCTATTGCTATTCAGGTTAGGGATGGTGGGACTTGTAGTCCAACTCACATAGAGGATATTGAAGAAGGCATAATAAAAAACAACAGGTTTTTTTTAAACGGAGCGGAGAGGGTATAGTAAAAGAAAGAAAGAAAAAACCCTTAACTAAATCACCTTTTCCTGCTTCTTTTTCTAGAGCTCTCCAAGTCTGCTGCCACTAAAGTGAAACCTCTTGGTGGAGGAAAGGAGCTATCTCTGAGCAGAAGGAAGCTTTCCATGCTGAAGAACAGGGCCTTGAAGAGAAAGGTATCAATTCACCTCTGCCAAGATGACCAAACACAGAAAAAAGGAGACAGAGCTAAGAAGATGGAGGAGTCTGTCGGATTTGGGAAGGAAGTGCTGGGTGTTAAGAAAACAGAGAGCAGGAGCTGGCCTGCTGTACCAGAAGCTGCTGGCCTGGAGACCAACAGCAGCCTCACCCAAGCAAGAAACAGATATGAGCCAGAAGGTACGAGTGGAATACAAGCTGTTAAGAGGTGGGGTGGGTGGGAATCAGCCTTTCAGTTAACCTGCAGAACTTCTATTTTCAGCTTCACCTCCTAAATGTAAGATACAAGCAGGCTTATTAGAGGAATAAATCCAACACAATTTAGTGGGGTTCACTTCTTGCTAAAGATGATCTCCTGTGATTTCCCCATTATCTATAAAGGGGTTCATTTATTATTCAAGGCAATGAATTTAGAGAGCCAGTCTGGGGTGGTGCTTAAGGCACCAGGTTAGAAGCTAGGAGACCATGAGTTCTAATCTTACCTTAGACACAAAACTAGCTGGGTGACTTTGGGGCAGTAACTATCTCTCAGTTCTAGGAAACAGGCAAAGGCAAACCACTTCTGAAATCTTGCCAAGGAAACTGCAGGGACTCATCCAGGCAGTTGCCAGGAGTCTCACACACACATATACACACTCACATCCTGACATATGATTCCTTATGTTCTCACACATTTGGAACATCAAAAGATTGCATTTTGTGGTCACCCACTCTCTGAATGGCTCTTAATGTTTACAATTAAGATGCTGCCAGATTTCTAATCTGCTTTAATTATTGTGCTTGAATACAAAATCAAAGACTGTTGGTTCTTTGGGATCAATTAGTCGGAAAAGGGGAAATGATTTCATATATCTAGAGTTGCCAGTTGCCTGGCAAGTGGGCAGCTATGTAAATGGAACAAACTAACAAATAAATTAATGAGAGAGGCTTGTTGGTATGTGAATCAGAAATAAATTCAACATAGAACAATCACAGCAATGTGATGGGTGATTGTTGCTAATGTCTACTTTCTAATGAAAATTTTGCAAGTATGTTTTCTATGAAAGAAACCAGCCAGCCAGCAGATACTTTTCCTTGGAAGAGCAATTTCTTTGTGGCTGATAGTAAATTGGCAAAGATCCAACTCATTTATTTATTTATTTATATATCTATTTTTCCTCCAAGGAATTTAAGGAGGCATACATAGCTTGCCTCTTGACATTCTTTTTCCACAACAAACCTGTGGGGTTAGCTGGCTGAATTGAGTGGGGCTTGGAACCTAATTTTCCCTCCAGGTCTATGTTAATGCCAGCAACTTTAAGATGCATCAATTTCATACTCCCAGAAAGTTCTCACAAATTGTGGCTGGAAAATTCTGGGAATTGAAATCCACACATCTTAAATGTGCTGAGATTGAGAAACATTGCTCTTAAGTGCACATGGCCAATTATTCATCGGCAAACATGTCTTGATTTTAATAGATGGCTCAGCCTGCATCTTCCAGAAATAATCGTTGTATGCATAACACTTGGTTAGAATTCATATCAATTAGCCTGTACCATTTTGGTAGAGGTTAAAACAGCCCAATTAAGTCCAAATCCTTTGGACAATAAGCTGGAGATAATCTCTGCAGATCACAGAAATTTAACAATGCATGAAGAAGCTTTAAGACTTCAGGGACCATTTAGAGTGGCTGAGTGGAAGACTGAACTGAGGAAGTTCATCTGAGCAGGTTTCATTGGAATTCTTCAAGAACTATGCTGGGCTCATAGAAGAGAATGCCTGTTTAATTACACTCTATCTCCAGGTTCAATAAGGATGACAGTACTTAATTAGCTCTGAGGTCATTCATTAAGTGCTAAGCTCTGTATCAGCCAGGGAAGGGTTCCAGTCCAGATATTAGGTTCCAAAATACTACAGTCTAGCTCTGCCTTTCAATGTGCATTTCCTTTCTTGCAGGTTTGATTTTGAACCATGCCACAATAGCATCAGTGCAGGGAACCATTGCCACCCACAAGAAAAAGGCAAGAAAAGGAGATGCCTGCAAATATAAGACTGTGGCTCAGATGGAAATGGGACAAGCTCTAGACGCTCAGCATAGAAGTAAAAGCCGGACACCCTCTTTTTCTGTCTATAAATATGTCATTCGGACAAAAGGAAGAAGCAACCCCGGATTTCTCCACAGAAATGCCAGTTGGGTATTGTTGCAAAAGCAGAACCGCTCCACACCAAGAAATACCAATAGGTCACAAACAGGAAAAGCCCATGGTACTTTCAAGGAAAATGACAACTGCACAGTGACCAGGAAGGAACATGGCCTTCGCACTAGGAACAGCACTCATGCACCCAGAGAGAAAGAGGTTAGGCTTCTCCACAAGCATGCCAGCCCACCCCCAAAAGGGAAGTTGCAGGGAATGCACTCTGCAAATGTCACTGTGAGGCTTCCTGAAGAAAAGCAGGGAACCTTCCAGAAGATTGGCCAAAAGAGGACTGGCATTCAGGTAGAGCTGGCAAAAGGACCAGTTACTCTGCATAGCCAAGCTGAAGACAGAAAGGATTCCACAACTTCCTTACGAAATACTAGTCAGTCCCTTTTGCAGAAAAAGCTCACATCATCTCTTAGGGAGGCAAGTGGAGTGTCACCAGGACAAAGACTCATCAGCAAGCCAAGGAATGCCAGCTGGGCAGCAGAAGACAAGCCCCAGAGCCCTTGCTACATGAACGCAAGCAGGTCATTGCGCAGCCAGGAGCCAGGATCTCCTCACAGAAATGTCAGCTGGGCCCTGACCAGAACTGAACATGGCCTTCAAAGCAAGAGTACTATCCAGGCTCAGCTAGGGAATACCACCCAATTGAAAACTAGGAGAGGACAAAGTTTATCTCATGCAAATATCTCCCAAGGAAGGATAGGCTCACCAAAACAGCAGCCTGCAAAGCCCAAAGAAAGGAAGAAGTCCATCATGCCTTCCCTGCCTCCCACTTGCTTGCTGTCTGAATACGCCATCGTCTGTGGGAATGCTCACTTGAAATATGTGCCCAAACTGACTGATTCTGTTCTGAAAACCCTCTACCTGGCAGGTGAATCACCGAATCATCCATACGCCCAATTTCAAATGTTGAATTTTGTTCTAAGCGCTCTGCTGGATGGAGTCACATATTTAAGCATGGTTGTGCTAAGTTATAAAGTTTTATGCAAAGTGCCCCAAAGGTGCCTTTTCTCCATTCCCCACCATCTAGTCAGAGCTGAAGAACCAGAAAGTCCAGTTGCCTTTTGAAAAAGCACCTTTGGGCCAACCATATCCTGGATGACTGAGAATCTCTGTAGACATTCATAGAAAGTGGGTTCAGCATATTGTGGGTACCTAGCTATTGTGTTTTAGAAAGTCATTAGGTCATCGTTTCAGAGATATTTTCTTACTGAAATAGAGAAACAGAATGACCATGGGTAGACAAAAAAACAACAACACAGTGAAAGTGGGAGTGACTTTCAACTTCCTGTCAGCTTCCCCTTTGAGTTTTCTTGAGCATCTAGTTAAAGGTTAAAATAGCATTGTCTCTCGAATGTTGACACCATCCAGAAGTATCCTCAAGCATATAAATGCCAGACTTCTTACCACCTCTGACAACAAAGGCAAGTGGCCAGTAATGGGCAAGATGTATCAAAGAGACATTTATTAGAAAATTCACTCTGATGTGTACACTGACTCTTCCTTTGTCATTGTGCTATTCAGTGCCTAAAGGGCAGATGGTGTATCACATGAAATGTTGGGAAAACTACAAAAAATAGGATGCCATTGGGATGGGAATCATGGAGTAATGTAATGGGCTGAAATAGCCTAAGGGTGAAATTCCATTGGAATGCCCCAAAGGTTATTCTCAACCAATAAAAATCTAAACATGATTCTAGAGAAAAAGAAAACAATCCTGAATAAAAGAATAAAAGAAAAAAAAATCCCGAATAAAATAATCCCCCCCATAGGAGATATTGACAGGAACTGAATTTTCTTACTCTTATGTGTTTTTGTGTGTGGGGGGGGGGGGGAGGAGTGTCACAACTGATTGAACTTGTGAGGTGAGAGAATGGAGTTTAAGGAATGGGCCAGACCAAGTATCAGACAGTTGGTATCAGGCACAACCTGTTCCCAATGCATGCTTGGCAGATATTTTTCCTGCTGGCTGGTGACAGGGAAGGCAGCAAAGCAGGAAGACCCAACCAATCACTTTGCCAGTCGTGCACTGCATGAACCTAATCAGGGTAGAAGCAGAAAAGAGATCAGCTATGGAGACAACTCATTTAATGCCGGTAGAGGTCAAGGATGAGTGAATAGCACCTTCTGTTCAGCAGTAGGAAAAAGATGAAAGTTGTTCTTGTGAATTGCTGCATGTGAGTTTGATGGTTAAAAAACCCCCAACCCATCTCCTGTGAAACTCCTACACGGTCACCCTCCTTTGGAATCAAATGCTGCCTGATTGTGTAACATGTAGTTCAAGAATTCAAACGGTCTCTAATTACACATTTCCACTTTCACATTTCCCTCTTTTTCCTCCAGAGAATGAAATCAACAATATCCCAGATGGAGTTTTCTTGGGATTACCTAATCTGGAATGGTTGGATCTCAGCAAGAACAAGCTGAAGTCGACCACCCTCCACCCAGAAGCCTTCAAGGTAATTGGAAAGGAAGGGCTATTTGAAATGGAAGGGAAAAATGGCGGGGAGGAGTGAATTTAAGGATTCTTGTATCAAGCATAGAAAACCCATATGAAGAAATGCTATGGGGAAAGTGAAGCAGAAGCTATAGTCAATAGGTAGGTAACAGTTGTAGATAAAGAAAATTTGGTAATTTTGCCAGATTGTCTCTCTGTCTGCTGTCCCATTTCTCTCTCATTCCCTGCCATCTCATATCTCTCTGTCTTATTTGCTATGGTATCTCTTCAACCTATGAGAAATTAGCTCTGCATGAAATGAGGCTGAAGGTGCAGGCAATGCAGCATTTAGACCAGAGATTTATTTATGTATTTAATTTATATAGCTACCCATCTCAAACATATGAATCTGCAGGGCTAACAGAAAATAAAAACAAGACAAACATGGAAAAACAATAAATAACAATTATAGGAGCTGACATAAAACCAAGAGCGCAGTCAAGGTAACCAAAAGATGGACTCAGCCATATATCTTGGGCCCTGCATTCAGCAACCAAACCTAGGTTTTTAGGATGTTGGTATATCTAATCTCTGGGGCAGGGATGTTCCAGAGAGCAGACACCACAACAGAAAAGACTCTTGTCTGGGTATGCACCAAGAGTTGGGATCTGGAACATGGCTTTCCTAGTGGATCTCATGAGACAGGTAGATACAACTCCCCTTTTTGAGGGGAAAAATAGCCCACAAGTAATCTGGTCCCACTCCAATCTGGTTCCCTGCTCTGTTTACATTCAGAGCATGTCCACTGCTATTGAACTTTATCTTGCCTATTTGCAGTATAGCAATATTTGAATGTTTATTAGTTACTTCTCTGCTGCTATTGTTAGTGATTCTCTTTCTACCTATGCAGAACCTCACCAAACTGAAGCGTCTAAATCTGGATGGGAACCAGCTCACTTCAATCCCAGCATTGCCAAGTTCATTACATGAACTTAAACTGAATGACAATAATTTAGCAGGACTTCAGAGACAGAGCTTCAGAGGTATGAGACTTCTCAAAAGCTGCCTTTTCCTAGGATAGCAAAAACAACACAAAGTTTTGGGACATAGGACAAACTCTGCATGTAATCAGAGGATCATTTCAAAATGTTAGCACTTTTGTTAGCCGGAGAGGTACTAATCTACTTCTCTGAGAGATTTGTGTAATGCTGAAATAATAATGCTTCTTTTTCTCCGGAAGAATGCACCACATTAACCAACAGGGGTTACAGTGGTACTTCATATATTTTGCTAAAAGTATGTCTCTTAAAATTGCTCAGTTCCTTCACCCCCCAGGTTATAAAAAGGAGTGCTAGGACACATAAGGTCCCATGGAATATGTACCCACTTATGTATTAATCCATGCTTTTTAACCATGTTGACAAATCTATGACTGATTGAATTAATAATTCATAAATCATCATTTACAAACCATAAGTAGTGGTTAGATTTACATATTAAATAAACCACATTAAGGAGATTAGATTATGAATTAGCTTCATGTGGGGATCCAGCCAGCATCTAGCTTCAAACTCTGGTGGTTATTGATTTTGAGTTTTTAAAGTATAAAGAATACAGAAGCAGTGGTCTATCCTTGCATCCATCTATCCATTTTCTAGATGTATTTGAACTACAACTACCAGAAGTCCTAGTTACATTAGAGATGTGGTAGGGGACAAATGACAACATGAGTATGACAATATCACTACACAGTTGCTACAAATTGCATCAGGCATTGGGAACAAGTACATAATGGTGATCTTCATAACCTTTGCAGATGCTGCTATTTAATGATAGGTTGTACAGCTCAATGCATCTGGAGAGTAGAACATTAGGGAAAATCACTGTTCTGCAGTTTTACACATTACGCAACACATGTGCTACCAAGATGTAGACAGTAGAACAATTATATAATAGGACTTGCCATTATTATACATGAACTCATTTTGCTAACAGCATCCATGTGTCTAAATATCTGAAGCCGCTGAACAGTCAAATAGACAAAAGCGATGAAAAGAATGCCATTGACTTGGGCAGGAACACAAAAGGTATTTCCTCAATTGAAAATTGAAAGCCAGAATAAGGACATACCTTGTACACATATTTATTTATGACATTTCTTTGTTATTGTGTTTCACGTCTTGCCTTTCCCGCAGGAGTTTAGTGCAGGGATCCTCTTCACACCTCACATTATCTTCACAATTCCAAATCTGGGAGGTACAGTATGTTAGGCTCAGAGACAGTGACTTGAAGTTGGGTCATCATAGCCTTAGTCCAGCACCTTAATCACAACATCACTTTGCCTGTCTTTTTAATACAGCAGACACATTACAGTGCACCCTTTCACCCAAGCAGTGTTAAGTAGTGGTTTCCAGTCAATCCAGAATTAAGACAGCATTTGTTGTTCTACTTTTTTTTCCTTCCTGTGACCTCCCATGTTGGATGTGCAGCTTGCTTTCCGAACAGCTTGTTACCCGTTGATAAATAGTATGTAAACAGGAAGCTGACACACACACTGGACCTACTGTAAGCAAATTTTGTATATTTACACTTAACAGAGGCCCCTTGTTTCTATCTTCTCTCTGAGGATAAAAAAATATGGTCTAATAGTTCCTATTTCACATTTCCTTCTGGAAATTGGGTTTTTGCATATAACAGGATTGCTGTTTGTATGATTTAGATTTTTTTTTCCATTTCTTGCTTAAAACTGCCAGATTCTTTGTTACAAAATTGGAAAATTACCAAGACCAGGAATGTTAGCTTTTCCCTTTTAACCTTCTTCTAAAAGGTTTTCCAGTGGTGGGTTAAGTAACAGTTGAGTAATTTTTCCCCTCTCTTTGCCAGACTTTTGTAGGTTACATAGAAGATGATGTACACAAAAGCATGGCCCGTGAAGAGCTATAGGCCATCACGTCCAATCCTTGGATTAGTTCAGGAGCTTAAAATTAAAGCATCACTAATAAATTGCTTCTAGGTGCCACTTAAACACCTCAGATGAAGGAGAATTTATATTATGCCTGAGCACTTTGTTCCAGTGCTGAATTGCTATTGTTTTCCCTTCAAAATCTGCTCCCTATAACTTAAATCTATTATCCCATGTCTGGAAAGATGGAAAATAAGATTTGACCTTCTTCAATTTGAAGTCTTCTAAGACATTTACAGACCTATCATCTCCTCTCTCAGTCTTTCTTCTAAAATGAGGAAAAAAGATACGAATTCTTTTATAAAATCTACTTCAAGTTGAGTGTCTCAAGGGTGCTTTTTCAAAAGGCATCTGTGTTTTTTCCTTGAGGAAGAAGATGTTTCACTTATCATCCAAAGACCTTCATCAGTTCTGACTTATTGGATGTGAAGCAAAATGTCTTCTTCCTCAAAGAAAAAAACCCAGACCATTGCTTTTTGAGAAAGCACCCTTGAGACAACCATGACCTGGATGACTGAGAATCTCCATAGACCTTCAAGTTGAGTGCATCTCTTTGAGACTTCATGAGCATATCTGATCCATTTTCTTGGCAGCGATACTGAAGTTATTTTCCACATTCTGCTTCCAATATGCTGTAGATTAAATTGGAAAGAACTTTTTGCATTTTCCAGTTTAACCTATAGCTCAAAACTTTTCTGGCTGTTTCTTATACTAATCTGGTCTGAATCTGCTAAGCTTTTCAAAATCAGCCAAAGCTGCCTACGATAAATGTTACCATTTTAGCTGGACCAACTTTTTATAATTGGTGTATATCCATGCAATACTTGAATTATAACGCCTTTAAGTTTTGTGTTATTCTTTTAAGTTATTGATTTCAGCAGGCTGTGGGAGCATGGAGTTTGATTTGGCTTAATGTGGAGTTTGGGAATCAGCAATGTGTTTTATACCATGTTCTATTTATCATTGCCATTCTAGAACTGAGCAGCATTTTGTAAAATATATATTACAACTTGTTTTCCACCTTGAATCTGTGCATTTTCAAAAGAGCAGTTCTGCCTATTTCTGAGAGGCATTCGTTGCCTTTGTCCCTTTCTTCCACAGGCCTCTTCAAGCTGCTCACCTTGGAGCTAGAAGGAAACCAGCTGCATGATGGCAATGTTCCCCCGACTGCTTTCAGGGCCCTGGGCAGGCTTATCTACCTGAGACTAGACCGGAACCATTTTCGGACTATCCCATCAGGTTTGCCTGCATCTCTTCAGGTGAGTAGAACCCCTTTCATTTAGATCAGAATGTAACTCCTGAAGCAGACTTCCCCAAGCTGGTATGCTTCCAGATATGCAGAACTACAGTCTCCATTGTGCAGATTGGAGGTGATGGGAGTTGTAGCCCAACAGCTGTAATTGATATACTGCCAACTCTTGGTTTGGAAAATGTAGACCACCTAGCCCAGGCTAAAAGCAGAATCTGGAAGAGCAGTGGTTCATCATGTCGGCTTTGAAAAGCTGGAGGTGGTTTTTCAGGAACTTTTTGGTAATTATTCAAGCCGTTCTCCTCACTAGAAAACTGCCAGGGCACAACTTCATACTCCTCTGTTTGAAAAAACTACCCATATCTGATTTAAAGAAAGAGAGCGATAAGAGGATGAAGCAGGGACTTTGTGTTACCATCTGCATTCCTATCTATATATCCCTTTGAGATCCCTTCAGAAATAGATCCATGGTTAGCCTCATTTGTCTCCTTCTGTGCTTGATAGCTTGCAAGGTGGGGAGGTGCTCTCTATGGATTCGACCTCAGTGACATATCTATGTCAGCTAATGAGACAGACTGGGAAGCAGGATGGGAGAGGCAGAGGGAAGATGGTGGCCGAGATGCTTCTGGTTGTGTCTGGATCATCTCATTTACTTCCAGGAGCTGCACCTAGATTCCAATCGCATTGAGGAGGTGACCGAGGGTGTCCTCAACAGAACCCTGAACCTCTCGGTGCTGGTTCTGAGCAACAATAAGCTGGAAGAGATTCATATTGCTCCACGTGCCTGGATTGACCTCCTGTGAGTAACACAGTATTTCCATTCCTAGGAAAGAGCTAAAACTTACTTACCTTTGGGCTAGGATTGCCAGTCATCCCCACTTGTGAATGCAATGATAATCAGAAATCCAAGACTGCCTGTTCTTTTTCTTTGAACTTTGGTGCACCAGTAGGCAGAACGAACTACTGTGAATTTCTGCCTGTTCTACAGCTATTAAAGACCTAGGTGTCCTGCCAGGAAAAGAACAACTAATACAAACACTTCTTGTGTTAACAACTGTCAAGATCCACCGGGGAAACTTTTCCACATAAGAATGACTCAGTCTCTTCCAATGTAACATGATAAAAGAGATTTTGCATCATTGGTTTGAGGAGGAGGATTAAGGAAGGGGAGGACAAAAGCAGGGTTACATCACTCCTTTTCTATACGTTGTGACACTGTATACATGTATAGAAGTGGCTGAGCTTTTGTAATGCAGATTTCATCATTTTGACAAAAGCACATTTGGATAAAAGCTTTGGACTCTGCAGAAGCAGAACAAACATTTGTGAAACTGGGGCTTGCTAGCAATCCTCTTTTTTGTGGAAAAGTAATGAGGGGAGCTCATTACTCCAAGAGTAAGGAACAGTTCCTGTTCCTGACTGAGTGATATTCTCAGTACCTTCTTCTGGGTCAGCTGGAGGAAATGTGGCTCGGCTCCTAACACTTGATGAAATGCACGAACACTGCCACTTTGAGATCAGCAGAAGTGGAGATATTTGTGCATTGATGGCAGGATGGCTTCAGAAGGATGGAGCAGTGGTGGAAATGGGAGCCATCTGCAAGTGCGCCAGTTTAAACCCACTGCCTTTTTTCCTCAAGAGAAAATCACAGAAAAAACCCTTTCATTTCCTGAGTTGACAATTAAAATTATACCAGATTTAATAATATAATGTAACATGAAGCATAGCATAACATAACTTCATAACATAACACACTACAACAAGAGTACTCCATTGTGTTATGCTACATTACATCATGTTACATTATGTTATGTTTCAACTAAGGTCAAAGATGTGAACCCTGTTAGGTAGGTTCCTGCCCTCCTTGCTTATTGCACTAAGTAAATTGAGGTGGGTTTCTTTGACTTGATAGCTCTGTTCAATAAAATCTGACCTTAGACGGCAATGTTTTTTGTGGCTCATGTGTTTTAATTTAATTTTAATTTAAAATTTAATTTAATATATAAGCTGCCTAACTCTGGGTGGCATACACTATTCAAAATTGAAATAAAACATTCTATAGAATACAGAAATAATGTTTGGCAAACACACACATCCCCCATCATACAAACTAGGCACCCCAGAGAGATCTGCCACCCACCACAGTCAAAGGCTGGGAAAAGAGCCGATCTTAAGGACTTTTCTAAATAAGATCAGGGAGGGCCATATGAGTCTCTGGAAGGATATCATTCTAGAGGGTAAGTGGCAACGATGGAGGAGGTCTGTTTAGAGATCCTATCAGGAGGCATTGCTTAGTTGATGGGCCTCATAGCATGCAGAACCTGCCAGAAGCTATGGAAGATAGGTGGACTCTGAAGAAATCAGACCTTCTGCCATGAAGCCAGTGCAGTTCTTAGACAGAGATGTTACATGGGCATACGGAGGCATAACTACCCCTGCCATGCATTCTGGACCAGCTATGGTTTCTGAGAGGTCTTCAGGGCAATCCCATGTATAACATCACAGCAGTCCAAAAGTGAGATCATTAAAACATGTTGTTCTACAGAAACAAATAAAAACTCATATCGTAGCATGCATTATTGAGATGTGTGTGTTTTGGCAATGCTTGGGAGTGTGCATGTGTTCTCTGATACAGTTTTTGTGCCAGCAGCCTCCCTTAGCTCATTTGACCACATGGTCCTGTCAGAAAGCATAATTAAAGCTATTTCACTCTGCCTGCTTTCACTCTGCCTTGATTTTGTAAAGCATCACCACATTGCCAAATTTGATTGCCTGCATTCTGATGTCACATCATCAGCCCAGTGCAGGCCAGGACTGCTAATGGAAGAAGGCTTATTTTTGTAAATAAATA
>JAEANM010003119.1:0-22968 GCA_017656035.1 Myanophis thanlyinensis | reverse complement strand
ATATATATATATAATCTATATATAATTAATATTGTACTACAATATACATATACTCTATTTGCTATATTTTTTTTACTGGTAAAGAGAATATGGTAATTAATTTTGCTATTTTATTTAAATATATGACTTAGATGTTATGTTCATTCTGCCAGTACAGTGTGCCTCAGATATGACTGTCTCCTCCAGCATTATTTTCTCTTATGGAATTCAGTTTATTAGTATTTAAATAAAAATGACATCTCTTGTGTGTAGTAGATAAGGCATCGCCATTTTGGGGGTAACGAGTATTGGAATTACAGTATATCATTAAAATTTTTAGATGTTAGGAAACAGCACTATTGATTTCCAGGAGCCCTGTTTCCAGAAATTATATTAGAAGTTTAATACTTTGTTCAGGTTCATATTAGAAATGCTGTCAAGATTGATCTTTTCTGTAAATGAATGAGTCAAGCCTACTGCTGCTACTAGTGTTCTTTCACAGCTAGCATCCAAGATGAGTTAGCTATACATGACCCTAATCCAATCTTGTTGAGCTTAGTTGAAATTTTACTTTCAGACTTTGCAACCCCTGCTAAGTAATCTGAAGGACAAACATTTACAATGTGTTAATTCACTTTCTTGCTTCCCCAGATAAAAGACAATTCCATATATAGAAATATTATGCATGGATAACTAGGTCATAAATACTAAGCAGTATAAATAAGATGTTAATAGTTTAAAACAATTGTTCCTTTCAGTAAATGAGAAACATAATTTAATACCCTTTTCTTACCTCTCATGGCTAAGACATTCCATTACCAGGAAGAAAGCTGGAAAGAGAGAAGATATCTGTATAAAAATTCTAACTTTATCATTTTGTGGTATGCCAATGAGTTATAAACTGCATTTATTTCCCACCAAAGGACATTATCCCATTTACGATCTGGTTTTGCCACAAAAGAAAACATGTCATCCATTATGACATCAATAGTAGTAAATTCTATTTTTTTTGTTAAAAATAGTTCCTTTTATGAACTCTGAATCTTTCTTTCTTTAGCTTCAGTTGATGACTTTTAACAATGTGAGAGAAGGATAAGTTTTTATCTGCCTATATTTTTCTCATGGCACCAATGACCGTATGACTTTGTATCATCTTATCTTTTTCTGCTTTTTCAGTAAGTGAAAAGGCTCAAATGCCCAAGCATTTGTGGCTGGCAGGTTTATTTTCAACTCTTTTCTATGGTTTCTAGCATATATTGCTTCCAGATTTCTGATATATAGGAATTGCATTCTTGGTTGAAGTTTTTATTGTGTTCTTCACCAGTACTTCAAGATCCTTTTTACAGTCATTGACAGTTAAGAACTTACTTATTAGAGTTCTCATATATAAATTTTGAATTTTTTTTAAAGTGTGTGCCACTTTGTATATTCTTGTGTTGGGCTGGATTTCCCATTTGAAGCCCATTTACTCAGTTTGATTATAGCATCCTGAATAATTGAGGGCTGATTATCACCAAATTACTTTTAAGAACCTATAAACATTTTAAAAAATAGCATTTTATAAATAAGTTCATAACATGAATAGATTTTGGTAAACATTTCCTTCTTGAGAAAGGAAAAGGGAAGGTGTGTAAATCAAAATTTCTCAAGGGCATAGTTTCCTTCTATCCTTGAAAATTTGTATGAAAATGAATGAAGATTCTTTTGTTACAGTTCTTTATGTGACATTCCCTGCTGAGATATCTAATTATACAGCTTGAGAAATGTGGTAGAACAGATAGTTTCAGCATAGGAATTGCAACATTAATGGCTCTAGTTCTTTATACACATCAAAATTATAATTTAGAGAATTTGCTGCTATTTCAAATGTAAGACAAAATCAATATGAGTTTTATGCAAACATCTATAGGAAATTTAAAATAATTACAAATTGTGAAAAAAGAGAAAAATGTGAACCTAAGAAGTCCCTATTTGTCATAATAACATTATTCCTTAAGTTGACAGTGTCCTAACCACAAAGCGGGAGCCATAGGTTCTGATGAAAAGATTAACAGAATCTAGATGTATAACTTTAAAGACAGAATATCATTGAAAGACTGACAATGGAAGCTGCATGACGGAATGAGCTCCTCTCAATTTGTCCCATCTCCTGGGAACCTAACAGTTTGAAAGCATGCAAATACAAGTACATAAATAAGTGCCACAAATAATAGAGACATGAAAGGAGCACTTGTGGGCACACCCTGGGCAATGGTGATGTAACTGGCTAATTTTTCAAACCCAAAGTGCATTGGTAGGTGCTTTAAAAAAAATATACTAGTAGCAGTCTCAATACAGAAAGGAAATGCAAATCATCCAAGAGGAAGAGACAAATAGAAAAGAAGACTGCCTGCTATAAGTACAATTCAAGGATGTTTTGCTGGTTTACCCATAGAGGAAATCATTGAACATGCTGTTTCTGGGATACATGAAAAATCCAAACCAGCAATATGAATACCATAGTGGTGCAGAGGTTAGAATGCAGTATTATAGACTGACTTTGTTCACTGCTAGGCGTTTGATTTTTGACTGCATCAAGGTTGACTTAGCATGTTATCCTTCCAAGGTCACTAAAATGAGGATCCAGATTGTTGGGGACAATATGTTAATTCTGTAAACCACTTAGAGACTGCTGTAAAGCACTGTGAAGCAGTATATAAGTCTAAGTGCTATTACTATTGTTATGGCTACCATGCTCAATAGGTATCCTTTAATTTTGAACTAGACTGAAAGAAGAAGAATTTGTCAAAATATGAAGCCATTTGGTAGTCCTTTAGCAATTGTGAAGAGCTATATTGCAATCTGGAAGCATAGAATAGAACTAATTATGTTTTAAAAAGATGCCTGAAGGCTCTAGAGCACTGAGAAATCCACATATGGAATTCTTCATATTTTCCCAAATATTGGGCCTATCGTGAGATTAAATTAAAACCAGATCCTAAGTATTTTGAATTTTTCAAGAATAATTCTCACTTTTGAACAAAGTTAAGAAAATGGCTTAGATCACTACAGGTTGGATAATGGTTGAAAATTGAATGGTTTATTCTATTGGCAGTTGTTGAAAAACCACACAGAAATGTATATATTTGTGTGGCTCTGACTCAGATGAAAATGAATATGTGGATTAAAATCAGTTCCAGTTGTGGGACATACTGAGCCATATAATTAAACCTTATTTTCAAATCTGAAAACAGTGGGTTTTCATAGATCCCATTGGCTAAAATCTCTGTGAGATTTTACTTTTTTGAGCAACATTGCTTCAAGTGGACACTGGTTTGCAAGGCCACTGAACACATGCAGTAAAGAAGGAGCATTCTATCCTGAAGAACTTAACAAAATTATTTGTCATGTGGATGTTTAATAATAGGACAGTTTGAGTAGTATACTTTATTATGCCATAAAAAGTATTAAGAGTGTCTGTAATACTTTCTATGGAAAATATCATGCTTAACAATAAAAATATGAATTTTAATTTCAGTATCTGTTATTGTTAAGATATGTTGTTGTTTGCAAGGATATATGCCCAAATCCTGAGTAACATACAGCATTCAGGAACTTACATGCTATATAATAATAAACGTCTAGAATTATCCCTTGAATAATGGTAAATAGTGGTGATATTAATATCTTGTGCAGAGTTTTAGAAAAGATTTCTAATTTTGTTTTGATTTTTAATGATAGAAACTACTTAACTCTGCACAATTATTTCTGTTTTTTTTCTTTCTTTTTTAAAAATTTTAATATACAAAAAGAAAAAATAATAGAAGTCTAGCAATCCTTGGAAATGGTGGATGTTTGGTTTTTTTTTAAAGTGCTTGTGTCTGTGGTTATTATTTTTTTTGCCTTGTCTGTCATGTAATATTAGTTGAAAAAAATGCTTGTCTGATATCCAAATCAAAATCATTATTTTAGAGAAACCTAAGATCCTTGATTATTAAAACTTTTCTGGTGAATTTCAATAGGGGAAAGCAGAGTATAATTTTTAAGATGCCTCATATCTTTGAAGATTCTCAGTCATCGTTGTCCCAAAGGTGCTTTTTCAAAAGGAAAGTGGACTTTTTTCTCCACTTGAAGACATTTTGTTTCTTGTCCAAGAAATTTTTTCATTTCTGACTGAGTGGTGGAGGAGTGGTGGAACAATTTATATTCCTTGCAGGCATCTGGTCATTAGCACTTTTTCAGAGAGTCTTTGAGACCACTTGGAGGCTGATCTATGCCCTCAGGAGCACCTGAATAGTGCAAATTGTTTCACATTCACATTCATATCACATTGGTGAGAAAGAAGTTCCCTGAGGATAGGCTCCAGTAGGAGTCTGAAAGACAACCTCTGATCCCAGTGACCAACCCAGATTGGATCCTGCAACATTATCCTGGGACAATTTGCCTTGTCATCTTGTTTTATTTTTAGATCCTCCCTAAACCTTTTCTGTAGCCTCATTCATTTTTCCCTCTGTACTACATTTTCATCCTTATTGGAATTGTTTGCAATTACATTTTTAATTTGTTTAGAACCATTTGTTTTATCTCCTTTTCCCATTTAGTTGGTCTGATAGCAAAGCCAACCGTCTTACTGCTCTGTAGTTATTAAAATTTATTGTCACAGAGTGTAAGACTCACATGGACTGTGCTAGCTTATAGTTATCCTAAAAATCAAAAAGCAATTTCCCATTGTTCCTACCAATCCATCATTGATTGAACCTTCCCTATTGGTTAGTATTAATTTAAAGATAGCCGATCCTTTTGTGCCTTTCTTTTCTCTCTCAAGGAGAAAGCTTCTATGTCAGGAATTTCCTGGATTTTGTTTGCCAACATATGTCAAGGTAATAAAAGTCCCCTATCACTACTATTTCATGCCTTTCTGATGCATGAAGTCTGCAGTTTTGTTCTGGAAATCATCATTTACATATTTTCCTTGATTGGACAGATAATAGTTAAAACCAACAATAATATTGCTGTTATGTTCTTCTATTTTGCAAAAGGCACCTATATTTTACATCATCACTAGAATGTTGAGGTTTAGAAATAAGCAAAAAAGTTTTCTTGCAAATAAAATTAGTTTATGTTCAGCTGAATTACGACCAAGTCAATTCCCTTGCATTTCCACATGGATACTTTCTATTAAAAGTATTCCATTTCTATTGTTTTTGTTCCTTTTAAACAAATGATGTATTTGGTTGCGATGTGTCTAGCTTGTGAAATAAATTAAAATTAAAGACTTACATAATAAATCACCCTTATATTAGTATAATTAGTCATGTTATGGTCTCATGTAGGTACCTATGATGAGTGCATGGATATAAAGACAACTGCCTTCTCTATACTGCCTCTATAAATCAAAGGGATGTTAATGCCTAAGAATGGATGCATACAAATTTTTCTCTTTACTTTTTATATTTTACCTGGTCACTATTTATTAATTCACATCTAAGGATGAATAAATAAATAAATGGATAAAATCTACTTTTGGCAATTTAATAATGAATTTAGTTTGTATAACAACAGGGATTGGAAATGCAGCTAATATTATTGTAGAAGTTCAGCTGATATGTCTGATGAAGCTCACAGCTGGAACCCAGATGCTGTCTAAGAGAATTTGAACCTACTGGTCCTTCTCTATAAACAATTTCTTGGCTCATAATCTTCATTCCCAGTACCCTGTATATGTCAGATACATATATATGCAGTTTCATAGTAAATTATATTTAAGGTGAATGAAAAGATTTACTTGGTTTGCATTTTAATAAAAACCAGACCAGTATAAACTTCTGGCAAATCAAAACACATCATTCTCTTTTTCATTTCTCTCATCAAATAATGAATATAACATGCTCATTATTAGGAAAAATTAATGCCCAAAGGTGTATATAAGTAAAATCAACTGGAGACTTGTACACATAAAGTATGCGTTAAGAGAAAGATGTACATAAGATTAATGCTTCAGAAATGTGTGTGTGTGTATGTATGTATGTATGTATGTATGTATTAAAAGCTTACAAAAATAAAAGTAAAAACTAGTAAATGTTTAGCTAGAAAACAATGAATACAACATGCATGAAAAATAAGTATAGATGGAGAAACAGTATTGGAAGAAATAACTATCTCCATTGCAAGTTTTTATACAGTTTTTTTATATCAAAAAATAATAGTAGTACATTAATGTGGAACAACAGAATGACCAAAAGTTTCAAAAGTAAAAATTCTGCCTTACTGAATTATAAGTTTCTATTTAGTTTGGATGTTCCCATAATTTGGAGGTTTCATTTTATGAACTTTCCAGTTAGATCATCTAGTTTATACTCTGCATTGGTATATGAAACTGGATTGTACTCATTGGTCTGGGTTTTCTGATTCCCATTGCTGTATTTCATATACAATATCCTAGAATAGAAAATACAGTGTTTTCTTTATAACAAACTTCATTGTTTACACCATGCATATTTTAATAGATTCTTATTCTGGAAAATCTCTGCTGTTATATTTTTAAGGTACTAAAAAGAAATTGTGTTTTATATTTCCTTGATGTGATTTTTTTTCCTTATTGTAACACACATTGTCTCTGTCTTGCATTCATTTATCAAAAGGTTAAAGGATTTAACCTAATATATTAAAGGATTCATTCTGAAAAATATGTTGTATTTTGATAGATCTGTATTACATGCAAGTTTTCTTAAGGAAGTTATGTATGTAAAACACGTAAATGTTTACATATTGGGAAGGTGCTAAAAGAGAAAGACAATGAATTTTTCCTTTATATATTAGTTCTATGATTAAAATTATTTTCTGCAATAACTAAGAATGATACAATGTACCTAACTGTTTTTTAACAATTATTTATTTATTTCAGCTGTTATTAGAAAAAATTAAGAATCTATATCTTAAAAATACAAGCTGAAAATCTACTTATGAAAACTATTATTTCAAGGATCTTTAAACATGAAACATTTTTGTATTTAATGATTTAATCATTCTCTTATTTTTACAATGGCATTTTTAAAATTAGAAATATATATGCTAAATACATGTACATACTGATGATGTAAAATCTGAATATAAATTCCCAATAATAATAGTTTTTTCTTAGATCTGGTAGAGGATACTAGCAAACTCATAGGTATGTTGCTGAGAGTAAACTAATCAATTTTCCTTTAAAGGATATATGCAGTAAAAAGGTCACCCTTCTTATGATATATAAAAATATGTGACAGAACTACATTTCTCCCTAGTGTTCATTTTGTTTTTAAGGCTGCAGAAGGGCTGTGTATATGTTTTCATCTTCATTTCTTGTATGCCTGAAGGCATTCCATAAGCTAAGAGCAGACCATGCTTCTTTCTTCATTGATTAAGCTTTTTTTATTTAGGCTTCATATCCAGTTTCTTCTCCTTCTGATTTTGCTTTCAGTCTTTTATTTTGAATGTTTCCTTTCCCATTTTCTTCTGCTGTTACTTTCCCCTTTTATTTTTGAAATATATTCTATTCAATTGTATTATTTCTTTTTTTGTCTCAGATTAACTATTATTTATATTATATGGTGTATATGTGTGTGTGTGTGTGTATGTGTGTGATTATGTATTCATTCTAACCATTAACCTCACAATCTGTATCTGGTGAAGTGTCTGAAATGCCTGCAGAAAAGAGCTAACCCAAGAAATGTTCTTGATGGTATTGCCTCTTTTGTGTGTACAGAACTCCATAGGAAACAATAGTTAAACTTTCTTTAACAATGATATGACAACATTCCCACAACCCTTGAAGCTGACTATCCATCAAAATGAAAAAGCAAACCATATAGCACACAGCTCTTCACCTCTCCCTTACCTTCTCAGGGTTGACTTGTAAAGTTTTACCTGATGAAAAAACTGCCTTTTAGCCTAACAACATGGCTTGACCTACTCTACTTAAGCAGTAACATGAAATAACTAGTACATAAATAGAAAAGGCCAGTTTTAATTTCTTAAGGGAGCAATTAAGCATTGGTTCCTTAATTGGAGTACAAAGCAATGATATTTAGCAATAATTGCTTTCATGGTAAGGTAAAGGTAATTAACTTCAGCTTTTACTAGAGTCAGAGATTCTTAGATTAATCTTAGATTAAATTGAGAAAAGGTTATATTAGACAAGCAACAAACCATTAAATCACATTATATCTTTTGAATCTTAACACGAAAGAAGAAATAATATCAAGACAAGAAGAAACTAGACAGCCACTGTCTGAAATGGTATATAAGGTCACCTGCTTGAGCAGGGCTTGGATTAGAAGACCTAAAGGAGAGCCCTTCCATCTCTATTCTGATTGATTGATGATTTTTGGCATAAACCACTGAGAGTATGGTTGTCGTTAAACTTAACTATTAGGTGAAAGGTCAGATGTTTTGTATTATTTACCATCCTTGTGCTGTAAACACAAATGAATGTCTATTATGTCATAAATAGAACATGTTTTTCTTCCTAGGTATTGATTTAAGATACCAATTTGATCAAACATTTTACATTTAATTTTGCCCAACAGCTGGCTAAGCTGACAGAAATGACATGTAAAATTTCCTTGATAAAACTAGTCTGGGTTAATGCATTAAATGTCCCCACTTGCTTGTTTCATCTATGACTCTTTTCTAGGAGTTTAATGGCATATTTAACTACTCTTCCCAAGAGTGCAGCAGCTTTTAAGAATGTGATCTTTTCTTTGTAGGATAAAGAAGCTCCCCAATCTTCAAACAACTGTCATTTACCTAATCCTTGTTGTCTTTAAATTATGATAAAATTCCTGCTTGTCACGTCACACAGATCAAAATGAAAGGAGGAGATTAACCTTATGATTCCTAAGGTCTAGTTGCTGTACTCTTGGTTAAATTATAAAATGAATCAAAGTGGAAAAGCAATGTACAGTTTAACATCGTACATGATAGTGACTTTACTTAGCCGCTGTGCTCATGAAGATTTCGATCTTCAGACAAGCATTAGCATTAGAAGGAATGTTATGGACAGAATTAATGAGGAGTTCTTATTTTAAAAGTATATCTTACATTAAAGTGATAAAGCTTTTTATAGTTTGCTTGATTGACATCTGGATAGAATATCTCTGAGCAACAAGATTAATTTTGCTAATGGAAATAATTTCTTTTTGTTATGGGGGAGGAAGGGAGGGAGGGAGGGAGAGAGCGAGAGAGAGAACGAGAGAGAGAGAGAATTTAAAACTATTCTTTCAGGTTGTTTGGCAATATTACTGGATCATTAAATCATTTAAGATAATATTCTTTTTATTTTCATCAAGACATACAAAATGAATAAGCTTTGGTTAATATTTATAAATCTGAAAATAGTTTTCAAAAGTAATATAACCCCATTTTCTTTTATATATGTATTCTTTTTCACAAAATGTAAAAAAAAGTACTTGCTGGACTATAATTTATGAAGTATTATATAAATATATCAAAAGTATTTTTAGTGATCTATTGCTATATAAAATATAGACATTTACCCCTGAAAACATACTGTAAAATTAAAAATCTCAAGTAAATTTGATAAAGGATTCATTGCAAGCAGTTTTTCTATTATGATAGTTTAAGTTGGACATGTCAACTCTTATAACTGTAAGTATCTATATTTTAGCAATATAAGAATAATTTATAAGCAACGACAATAGAAGGAAAATATCTGAATACAAAAAAAAGAAAAAAGAAAAAAATACAACAAAATGAAACATAATCAAATTATATTATTACCATTTTCTCTAATTTTCTTCAGTATGAAAAATCGTGTTTATATGTGTAAATTATGAAATTTTTAAAGGAAATAAAGGTTCAATTCAAAGGATCAGTTTGTTAATGCATAATGTACCTTTTTTGCAGTGATCTATGAATAGGATAACAAAAGTTCCTCAAACAAATTCCAAATTTTTAGAATAAAATTAAATAAATGTTTGGAAGTTTAAACCTGAGCTTTTTCTCTAAAGCTTGATTAAAATAGTTATATTAACAATATATTAATATTATAAATACAGTCATATTATAACATTATTAGTATTATTAAATATTAATAACACAAATAATATTAACAATCTGATTAATAATAATGTCTGATTAACATAAATAATTAATAATATCTAATCAGTCACAAATTACTTGTAGATATGACTAAAGCCTCAAATTTAGAATTTCTATAACATAGGAAGGATGATAACTAAACTTTTCTAAATATGTACTGGGGAGTCCAATAATCCATAACCTATGCTGCAATTTTTGTTGAACTAACTTAGTTTTTAAGATAAATAAATACCTATCACACAGATACCCCTTCATATATCTTAAAAGCCAAGTCTTTCACAAGTCTGTTTTGTAAATCTAATAACAAAAACTATCCAGATCACTTTCTACTTCATCATTTCCCTCTGTACAATGGAATAAAGAAGAAATACAGGCAATTCTGTGACAATATTTGGATTAATAAGGATTGCTAGAAGTAAAAGAAAGCAATATAAAAATGTTTTAGTTTTTCAATGTTTAGTTTTTCAATGCTAAAATGAGATATGTTGCTATGGATTTGTTTATACATAAGGAATGGAATATGGGATGAAGAGATAATTTTTTTGCAATCTTAGACCAGTGGAGAGTCATTAAACTTGTTTATACAATCTTGTGATGATGGTTGTAAGTCATATATTATATTTTTCTTTCTTTATTATACTCTTACTTTTATCCTTCTTCTTTTTCTTGCTTTTTTCACTTTCCTTGCACTTTACCTTTTTCTTTTTTCCTTGTTTCTTTAAGTTTAGTTGGTATTAGAGCTTACTACTATAATCAAATGTCCCCCAAAAAATTATGTATGTGTGCACACATATAAAACAAGCTTGAGCCTTCAGATTTTATAATACTGGTATAATACTAACTCTAAGTCATTTTAATGTGCATAGGTTTTTTTTCTGAATGGTTTAGACTGGTATTTAAAATTTTTGAATTCAGATTTTGTATTTGTGTCATTTAAACAAAAAATATCCCGTATCATCCAGTTTTTAATAAAACTTAAAGGATATGCTTTAAGTATCAGCTCCTGATATCTTGAATTTTTGAATTTTATTTTTTTCCTTTTATTGCAAAGAATATTGTAATTAAACAAGTGAATTACTGGCAGATTTTAAAAAACAAAAAACGTAACTTCACTGAATCAAACTCTGTGATAAAGAATAAAACACACAGAAACAGTATGTATAATAGAAATTTAAGTAAATTGCCTTGCTTTATTTTTCCATTATTTTAAATGGAATGGGCAAACTGAAATATTAGGATTCTATGTGGACACCAAGAGGCTTTTTTGCTTCTTCAAAAGCCACTTTTTAAATTTTTAATTGCTAAACATTTAGTTGCTAAAAGTTGGTACAGTAATTATGTTCACTTTGTTTATTTCACAGTTTTCCCTTTTCCTGAAATATTTAATGAGACCTAATGCTTTAAAGCATTAACACTTGCTTTAACATTGTAGTTATAATCTAGTTGTCCCATGAAATAATTCCTGTAAGTAGGTGACTCTATCATTAGGTTCAGAATGGAATAGAAAGAATTAGTTTGGTAACAAACTTTCCTGTAAAAAAGCAGGTAGGTAGATAGACATACTACATGACATCACATCAGTGTCTCCTTTATTGGGTTTGTGCTAATGTGTTATTAATAGTTGATTCCTACTGCCAGTCAGATAGGATAGGGGTTACCACTGGATTTCTGTTTGCTAGTCTTCTTGTCCTGATAGATAACATGTACTCCATTTATTCCATTTGAACTAAAAAATAGAAATAGAAAAAGAAACAGTAATTGCTTTTGTCTAAAGTCATCCGCAACTCCTAGCTGCCTTGAAACCGACTGTTATTGTTATGAAAGCTATTGTGTTATCTTGGGGCAATCTTCTCTTTCTCTTTCCCCCACCTCCACCTCCCCATCTCCCCAAAAGTCATTTTCTAAACAAAGGTTCTAATGTGCTTCTCACTGCATTGCCAACTAGACAGGATGATTAAATTCTCAGTTTTGTTTTGTTTCACTGTATGTGAAATAAGAAGCATCACAGGGGTGGTGGTGTTGAGTCAGCTGGAACAAGCTGGGAGGTAAATCCTTCTTTAAGAATTGCAGTATTTGCACTGCCAGAGCTTCTAGGTGAGATTACAGGGGAATGATGTTGTGGTTGATTAGCCGACCTTGACAGGTCTGTGGTAGATCTGGCCAGAAAAATCTATTTCAGAAGCTCAGCAATTTCCTTTTAATTCCAAGTATAGAGACCAGCCAGAAATACTCAGTCTGAAAGTTGGTATCAACTTGTTCAGGTTTTGTGCATACCCCAATATTTGCTGCTCTGCAATAATCAATAGTTCAATAAAGGGAAAGGACAATGATTTTAATTTACTTAGTGATACATTTATTGAAGTATTTCTATAGAAGATACTTTGTTGGCCTTGCAACCTTTCATTATGTGTATCAGCTTTAATTAGGGAAAAATATCTTGCATTCTATGCACAACTGTCCCTGAATGTTCTATCTCCTGTAGTATTTGCTTTTCAAATTGATTTTTTTTTCAGTATGAAAGAAAGTCAAGAAGGATTGGGTTATAGATATGCATGTGGAAAGCTGATTATGTATGGATTTTCTTGTGTTTTAAGAACATTTAATTCCTTTACAGACTGTAATGTTAGCAATATAACTAAAACATATCACTAAACTAAAAGGCATGTTACAGGGATCATTTATTGAAAAATTAGTGTCTTTTAGTAGTTGTATTGTCATTGTTATGTAAAAATTAACACGAAGGGGAATGAATCTCAGGTTTCTACCACCCTAAATGTTTCCTTACATGTCTTGATTTAGTTACTTTAACACTATTAATAAAATGCATTACTTGCTGTAAATAGCATGCTAATTGATGCTAATGGAAATACACCATATTACAAATAGGCCACATGATAGTATTACATTTATTTTTACTCTCCATCTTTACAATTTATAAGTATATTGGGGCTATCTTATGCTACTATTGCTAGTATTACAAACTTGGAATATAAGAACTAAATGGTAAATAGTGGTGTTTTTGTTTTAATTTGCCTCTGATACAGAAATCGCTCTCTACATATAGAAAAAAATTGGCTGCTAAAAGCAAGCTACAAATTTATAGAGTACAGAATGAAACATACAAACAAACAGAAGAAAAAAAATGCATTTGTAAAATCAAAAACCTTTGGCCCACAGAAATTAATATAATTTACCATTGCTTTAAGGTAGCAGAGAATGTACCTATCCAACACTGATTTGTCAGGTAGAGAGTTTTTGTAAATCTGTCTCACGAACATTTTATTTTACAAACCACTTTTAAAACTTTCTGTAATTTAAAATGTAGTTTGAAAAATTGGTGCAAGAAAAGATTCAATTGGAATTTGGTGTTATATTTCTTTGTTTTGGAGGATTACACATATTCAGAGAAAGAAAGATCTTATTGTTAGAGGCAGTTAGTTAGGCAACTGTTTTAGGAAGATTTGGGCAATGCAAATAAAACCAAACATTTTATTTATGTTCAAACTATACAATATATAACAAAGAAGCAAAAATGTAGGGTTTACAGATTTCTCTGGATCAGGTCCATATCAGTATTCCTGTATCACACACTTCATATATTAATTAATTCTGTTCATTATATTGCATTTAAAATAAAGAGATTATGTAATCAATCTTTTCTGATAATTGTGTTTCTAATCTGAAACACAATTATCTCCAATGTCTACTTTTTCTATTCAGTTTTAAAACAAGTGCTTTTTGAAATATAGGAATTGGCACTGTTTAAATATATAGCTATCTCCCGTTCATACGATTTTTACTGTATTCAAGCAGTAAAAGAGTGAATCCTACCAGATTTTGTTCACTGTTGCCTATTCCAGTCATGATGGAAATCTGTTTTAACATATCATTTAAAATATTCCTATTAAACTGGATGCATTTAACCTGAACTATGTAACTATACAAGTACTATACTGTACTTTTTTACATTTTTCTTTAATTATGCCTAATTTATACAGTGAATAATTGATAGCAAAACTTTCCTGCCACAAAGTTGGGAATTAGTGTGTTTGTCTTACACATGGAGGTAATTGAAATATGCCAGCAAAGCATAGAAAAAGTTTTTTATTTCAACCCTGTTAAAATTACTATACTTTAGTATTTAAGCATACCATCATCTTTATGATCTTTTCTTCGGATTTTAGCTGTTATAAAAATTTTAATAGTTGTACTGGTGTTGAATAAAAATTAACAATTTCTACTGAATAAAACATAATTCCATAAAAACTGTTAAAATTCAAAATGGTAAAGATTAATCAGGTACAATCATGTTGTTTTTGAATTTAGCACTCATTTCATCTGATAAAGTAAAATTATAACCCATAAAAAGTTACACCTTAGTAAAATTTGTTATTCAAAATAGGTGCTACCAGATTTCTTCTGATGAAAGAAGACAACAATTTTTACAGTATTTACATATTTTTACATATTAAAATATGTGGGTTAGAGCTACACATATTGTATTGTATTACTAAACATGCAGATAAAAACAAAATAAACTAACAACCAAAAGAATCAATCAAGAGTAAAAAGAGAAAATGTGAAAAGGTATAAAGGAAAGACAAACACAAATACATATAAAAATGACTTCCAACTTCTTCCAAGGAAATAAATAATGCTTTCTTTTGATTCTTAGTTTAAGGCTATAATAAAATGTCCATTTCCCTCCAAAAGAAAAGAGCATATTAAACTTTGTCTTGTTTTTAAATTTTAACAATCATCAAATCTACATGTCAACCTGATTTTTTCCATCATCTACCAATCATAGTAGATGGGAAAGTGGTGAGAAAAATTATGTTTTAAAGCACTTCAGCTGCTGAACAAATATAGTAAAAGATGATACTTTCATTTTTCATTATACTATAAAAGTAAACTAGATTAATGCTTGTTTTAGTAGCAACATATCAAATGGTTATTTTATTTTTAAAATCAAATTTTATTTTATTTTTAGGAGGGATAGTGGAGATCTTCAAGGAGGTAATTGATTTCTGTATCTTTTGGCCTAGTGCTCTTTCCCTATTTATTAATCCAATTTATGAGACAATCTGATTTTTTATCACTGAATATCTTTGAAAATATTTCACTTTTCATCTAAGAAATTTCTTCAGTTCTGAACTGAAGAAGAAGTTTCTTGGATGAGAAGCAAAACATTTTCAAGGGGAAAAAAAATCAGTAAATCCAGTTGCCTTTTAGAAAAGAACTTTGGGACAATCATGACTTAGAATCTCCATAGATATTAAGAGGTAAAAATTTATTCTTCAGTTCTTTCCTATCTTTAACAGCTCCTTTCATTGCCAGTAACTTACTAAAATATACAGAAAGCACATATACATGGCCAATATCCATCATACCTTATGCTGAATATGTCAACAACGATTTTCATATTGCTTACATCATGAATTATCAAATTACAGGCCATATAATGTGGTTATATTGAAATATGATATGCCCCACAATATCTCTAGCACACCCTAAATCATTATGGACAGTTACAATTACATCCTGAAGACAGAGTAAAAGAGAATGATTAAGGCCACATGCAGAAATCAAGGCACAAATATGTTTGAAAGGTAGATGTCAAAAATCATTTAACTGTTTGGGTTTTCTTTTTCTGTGCTTAATGGGTGATAGACACTGAACTAAACCATTACCTGAAACTAGAGGAGCATTTGTGCAAAAGCCTTACCCACAAAAGGTCAAGTAAGAAGACGTTTAAACAGAAGCATCTTGTATACCACACTGCAGAATGTATCATTCTAAAACTTAATCCATGTGGATAACACTCTTAGGCAAGCATGGGTCATATACCATCTGTATTTGATTGAATAATGTTTTATGAAAGTCAACAGACATAGGGCTTACAAAAAAGTTATCAGAATTTTCATTTCAATTAGGCAGATGGCCAAGGAATCAAATGAAGAATCTTGAGTGATGGGCATCAAATCAATAACTCTTTTCTGAGCTTTATTTGATTTATCATTGTCTAAGTAGCAGAATTGATTTATGTCTCTGGCTTTATTTGATAAGTTAATGATGGCTCACCTAGTTCAAAATCAATGTTTTCTTTTCTCTTAGGATTTACATTTTACTCCTTTTATGAAAAGGATTCTATCTTACACCATTCAAAATTATTTTCTATTATTTCACGTTTTAGCCCTAAAGATGCCACATTTTAAGTCACAGTTAAATTTAGAAGCCTTGTATGTTGGCAGAACTTCTGGCCTAAAGATTGCGATAGTGCAATTGTTCTTATATAGGCAGACCATTCTATTGGGGAATTTAGCAGAAAGCAGGCTGAATTGTTTTTTTCCCCTCCTTGTGGCAGATAAATAATCAATGTTCTTGGCAAATATATGCAAATGATGAGTCTTTGGAATAGCATACTAAATTTTAGCTAGCTGTTTTCCTTTCTCAACTTTCTGACCCAAGAAAAATAGGAAATGGAGAATTGGAAAGCTGTTGCTTACCACACTAAAGATATGTTGAACAATTATATTTTTTATATTTCAAGAGTTCAGAATGAGAGCAAAAGCATCCTGACCCCAATTTCTACTAATATGGATGAAAGATCTGAAAAGGAGCTTTCATTTTATCTTTAAAAATATCTATTCTATAATTCATTGTGGAAGTTACATGAGGCTATGGAACACAAATACAGGTTTTCTGAGGGTTATTTCTGTATGTATTTTTAATTACCTTCATATTTTCTATAACTTAAAAATATAATTCATAAGAATTATTTCTTTTCAAATAAAATTACATAACATTAACCAAATTTCTTGAGATTAATTTACTTTAAGTTGATTCATCATAATATTGGACTTTCTTTGTTTTCCCTGAAGACGTTTCTTGCCAAACTGAATCTTAAATGAAAAACAAAAAAAGTCCAATTGCCTTTTAAAAAAGCACTTTTGGGGTAATCATGACCTGAATGACTGAGAATCTCCATAGACACCTGAAGAGTGAAGTTGTTTACAATGCTCTAGTAAAGCACTTTTAACATTGGTTTCAAGCAAGCAGAGCTAAGATTGTAGCTAAAATGTTATAGTCTTAGGCTAAAGGGATCTCATGCATTCTCTGGGTATTATATTCTTTATCATATAGACTGATGTATAACGAACCTGAAATATTTAATCTGTATGTGCCAAGTTTCCTTCTAAAGTGGTTATCCCACTTTTAGAATATATGGGCAGAAAAATCATTTTTTAAAAGGGAAGCTGTTTCAGATCACCTGCTTCTAAAACAATTTTTCAATGTCCCTCCATGAAACCTGAAATAACATCGTGGTTTGATGGGGAAAAGTGCATTCTGATCTCTTCAAATTGAAACTCTACTGCCTGATTTTTTTTTTTACATTGTCAACATTTTAAAAGTTATTTACTTTGCTTTTGTAGGTTGGTTTTCAGGGAGAAATGAATGTCAAGAAATATATTGGTCTTGAAATATACCTTTTGATCTAATTTTATATATGCTCCCTTTTCAAATGCTTTTGAGAAAAGAATATTTTTCTTTTTCTAATACTGTAATTAAGGACTTCTTAAACATAATACAGTAATGAAGTTGCAGTGAATATTATATTAATGAGATGTTATAATGAATAGCACAATAGAGACAAGAAACTGTTTTTCTGTAATAAAGGAATTAAGATTTCCATAAAACTCAGCTGGAAAATGGTGAATAGAACCAATAAAATTTTGAGAACAGATTTTGGATATAGTCATTTTAGAAGAAATCTGGAGGGAATTTTGGATAAAAATGAACAGCTTAGTGGTGAGATATTTAATCCAAATGTCAAAGAAAAAAGTAGGTACTTTCTTACCTCATATGACATTTTTAATGTTAAAAAAGGGGAAAAGATTCTACTGAGAAATTGATAAAACAAAACATCCTCCAAAGTAGACAGTATAACAGAAGATATTGGTGGGATTGAGGGGTATGCCCAACCATTTTTTCTTTCTTCTCTTCTATTTATAATATGGAACAACTTTCACGAAAGCATAAAAACATGATTTGAAGTATATAATATGATGCTGTACAGGTAGTCCTCAATTTACAACTATTTGTTTAACATTAATTCAAAGTTTGGTAGCCTTGGAAAAAGTTACTTATGACCTATACTTAGATAGATGATCATCACAACAACTTGAGGCCATACAATTCAGGGGCTTGGCAATTGGGTTGCATTTGCAGCATCCTGATATTTACATGATCATAATCTGTGATATTTTTTCTTTTTTCTAATTTTCAGAAAAACATTCCTATTGGTGAACCTGGACTTGCTTAATAATTGCATAATTCACTTAAAGTTCACCTTAAATTGTTCTAAAATTGGATCCAACTTGATATATGACCATAACAACTTATGACGGAAATTCTAGCACCAATTGTAGTCATACATTGAACATTAGCAGTATGTATAATAATAACAGCATGTTTCTAATATAATTTTTGAATTGTATAACTGATGATGACAATGCATACAGATTTAGGATTTATAGCACTTGATATGGACTTGACAAAACCTCAGCATACTTGTTTCACTATATAGGAAAGAACTAAAATGATTTATTTGTGTGCACTTACCTTCATGTTCAGATTAAATTGTAATTATATTGGTATTAAAAAAGAAACCCAATATTATATCTATTTCAATACAGTGCTGGACATCTCTTACTCCAGCATTCCTTAATGCTTATTACTCCTTATTCCTTAATCATAATAAGGTGCCTTAATTTTCCAGAAGATAAAAAAGAAGGGAAAAGCATAAAAAAGACAAAAAGGAAAATTTTCCACAAGCACATGAGTTACCATAATACAGACCACACTAAAATATAAGTATCTACTCTTGTCCTGTTATCAATACCTGATTTTGGAGGTATTTGCTTTCCTTTCTCTGCACCTGTTTTCAAAATGCTTTTTAGATAATTGCATTTGTTCTTCATTTCAGCAAAGCACTTATGATTTTAATGACTTTATGAATAAGACTGGGGAATATTCAGGTTGTGCCCTAACAACAGAAAAATAGTTACTGTTCCTATAGCATGTGTGTGGTCCCTCTTTATTTCATAGTAAATTCAATATCTTTAAGTAAAACAGTACCATGGGTGCTATTAAGACCTTTAGAATCATCTCAAGGGAGTCAACATTTTCAAAAACCAAATTAGGATATTTTTAATGTTTTGTCCTCTCTTTATAGGCAAACATCTGGTGCCCATATGGAATTGAAAATGCTCATGTTCTTTAATTTCACAAACAATGCTTTGATGTGTTTCCTGAACTTTTCTCCTACAGAAATCTTAAAATTTCCCAACCTGGAGCAGTATCTTTCATCAGTCAATGGATTTTATGCAAAATGAAAATGATGAATAGTTAGTATATCTGTGGAAATAAGCCATAATTCAATTTGAATGGAGATTCAATATTTAAAAAGCATGATTCAAATTTGTGCTTTGAGATTCTGCCTTCAGTTTAAAAGAAAAAAGAAATACCCATAAACCATAAAGAATCAGAACACCTACAGCTGCTTCATTTTATGGCAGAATAGGATGAAAATAGCATGAATGAATGTAGCAGTTTCAGCTAGGTTATCTTCAAGGGTTTCATCTTAATGTTCTGAAATGTTTCCTAAGGCTCTTTTAAGGCATGGCAATGAACAATGCTCATTATCTCATCCTTGTGAAGTAGTGTGTATTGTTTCTGATCACTTTTTGTCATCCAGGATGTTTGGCATAGCTAGTGGTCAACCTTACCTTTCTTGACTAATAGTCAGTACTCAGTTGAAAAGAGTTTTTATTTCCATGCCAAATTACAAATCTGTTTAGTATATAGTAGTATAACTGAAGTTTTCTCAAATTGAAACATGACTTCAAACCTTTTCATATCTGCACTAATATACAACAAGACTAAGCATGTAGGAGGATTCATACAACAACAACAACAACTGGAATAATTGATTGGACTCAACTAGAAGTTGATAACCTGGATCAAAGACAAGAAAATTAATGATGATGTACCATGTTCTGCACTCAAAAAGTGACATTGATTGATCTAAGGGTAGAAGACTACTCTTATAGGTGAAGCAAACTGTGGAAGAGGAAAAACATGACTTAAATGACTCCATAAAAAAGTAAAAGGGCCACTGCTGAAGGTGGTGAACAAGGAAAACCTCTTGAAAACAACAAGACTGAAATCAGTATATTGAAAGGAAACAATTGAGCATTGACCTTCTAAGTGGAAAAAGAAGCCTATGCTTCTTTAACTGAAGGAAAAGTAGATTCAAAGCTAACATGTAGCTGGTTGAGATCAGGTGCTGAAGAAAGAAACTGAAGGCTTCATTTTGGTTGCCCAATAACAAGCCTTGCAGATTAATTTCATAAAAGCAAAAATTCAACATGTAACATCAAATATTGCTTACGCAATGAGAAAGATGAAATAGTAGATCACCTTATCAGTGGCTGCAGCAAAATCTGACAGACTGATTATCTACAATATCATAATAGAGTTGCCAAAATCATATACTGGAAGCATTTCCAGAAGTTTGGGTTTGAATGTAGCAAAAATTACTGGGAGCACCAAATTGACTAAATTCTTGAAACTGAGCGAGTCAAGATCTTGTGGGACTTTGGGATCCATATACAGATACCTGTCTCACCATACACTTGACACCACTATTGTGGAAAAGAAAAAAAAAGTCTGGTTCATTGATATTGTCCATCTACCTGGTGAATTGGGGAGAAACAGCTAGAAAAATTAACAAAATATAGTCATTTGCAAAAAGTTGAGTGATTATGGAGGAAGAAATCAATGGTTGTACAATAGTAATATGAGCCCTTGTAGTAATATCCAAAGGGTTGCCTACATAGATGGAAAATTTGAACTTATTAATATCTGGATATCCCAACTTTACATTAAAAAAACTTTTTAAGTATGTTCAGAAATTATTTGCATGTATCTATCTTGCCTTGGTGTGCAGCAGTGGTGGAATTCAAATTTTTTTACTACTGGTTCAGTGGGTGTGGCTTGGTGGGTGTAACTGAAAGGGTCACGTGACTAGCTGGGCAGTTTCTGTAAGCAGGGCAATAAATATTAGGCAGGAAACAGCACCAGAATGGTTTTTTCCTGCCTTCCTTAAAGGATTAACCTTGTAAAGTTGAAAAAAACAAAAGGAGATTTCTTCTAACAACCAGTTCTCCAAACTGCTTAGAAAATTTACTACCAGTTCTAGAGAATCTGCTAAAACCTGCTGAATTTTACCTCTGTTGTGCAGCTTGGTTGTTTTTACTGCATTCATATTTTAAAGAGTGTCTTATCTGATCACCTCCCTACAACCTAAGAGAAAGGGGGAGGGACAGAGAGGCAACGTAGGAGGACAGAGAGAGTATACTTTATATTACCATCCAGCAATTTAAAAGGGGAAGAGAGAAAGGAAAATAAAGACATTTTATGTGTTCTCCTTTTGTTTTCTTTTGTGGGCAGGAATCTCAACCTTACAAGAGATAAATATAATTAAATTTCATATTTATTTTCCTTTTTAAAAAAGGGACAAAGTATTAAAATTCCTTTTAACTCTAAGTATTATTATTTTACAAAGACAAAGTGGTGCATGAAATATAAATATAGAGTTGTTTAAATTCTCATATAACAATTTAAAACAATCTCCTATGGAGATGAAATATAAAGCAAAATAATTATCTTGGGCATATGATAAGATGGTGATGGTCAGATGCTACCTTGTTGCTGAGAACTTGAAAGGCACATACAAATACAACATTCCTTAGAAAATAAATACATAGAAAATAAGTTTCAGAGGCAAATTTTAAGCAGCAAACTAAATAAATAAATAAAAGAATCTAAAGTAGCTTTCTCCCTAGATTTGTAAATCTATTCCTTAGCGACAAATAGAATTCTGAAGCAATAGCTTTATGACTTCTTTTCTAGAGATTCTAATTATTCAAACATTTAATCAGGGTTCAGGAATTGATTTAACTTGTCTTTTTTCCTTGCTTCAATATCCAGTTTCTTTTTTTCTCCTTCTTAGAGAGAACATCTGAAATTTATAAAATAACAAGAAAAACCCTCCTCTTTTATAATATCTGCAATTTCTATAATAATACCAGGTATTTTTTTGTCCATCCATGTATAGTGTTAATTTATTTTTTAGATTGTGATATATATGAAAAAAATACGTATATGAAAAATTCATACCTTTGTATATAACTTAGTGTCTTCTCAATTAGAAGAGCATATAAAGTGATCTGTAGATTCTGTCAGCATTTCTTGTGCCTATATTATGCAGATGTGAATGTAAACTTATGTGCAAAATTAAAACAGTAAATGATTGTCTAAAAACATTGGATGCTGATAAAAGCTTTAAAGGAGTGCTTTGCTTTAACATAAGTTTATCCTACCATACATTTGAATTTGCTTTGCAAAGCAATGTAGTTGCCACTTCTAAATGAAAAATCAAGCAGTTGCATCACTTTTCATTTGGGTGTTTGTTTGTTTTTTAGAATTCTTTAATGGCCAAGAGCGATTGGATACACAGGGAATTTTTCTTTGGTGCATATGCTCTCAGTACATAAAAAGAAAGGTACATTCATCAAGAATCATAAGATATGATAGTCATAGGGTACAAATAAGCAATCAAATCATATTAGGAAACAACAATCAATGTAAGTCACAAGGATACAAGCAACAAAGTTATAGTCATAATTGGGAGGAGATAAGTGATAGGAACGATGAGAAGAATAATAGTAATGCAGATTTAGTAAATAGTTTGACGGTGTTGAGGAAATTATTTGTTTAGCAGAGTGATGGTATTCAGGAAAAAACTGTTGTATCTAGTTGTTTATTTACCGTATTTATTTATTT
>JAEANM010003118.1:0-22971 GCA_017656035.1 Myanophis thanlyinensis | reverse complement strand
ATTTCTATTTGTTGTTCCATTGTCCAGGTAATTAGGACTAAGCCTGTATTCTTCTGATGTATTACACAATCTCGATCCCATTCTTCAGAAAAAAATTCTTCAGCTTATTTACATTCGGTTGTTGTGTAATGTTGGGGGACTATGCAACTGCTGACTCAATACTAAAGCTTGAATTCCTCCTTTTTTGAGTTTTAATGCATGGGTTGTTTTATTAGTGAAAAACATTCCAATTGCAGATAAAAAACTGATTCACTTCAGAGCCACCTAAATTCCTAGGTTGGTGTTTTAGTGCAAAAAGAGAACTCTCCCCTCAAATGACTAATTTAGATGGTAGTTTCAGCATTCACTCTTTGTGAGGTTCTTGATATTTATGATAATAGCTTAATTTGGTCCAGTTCCTATCCATGCAAGTACTGGGAGACTTAAGGATCAGCAATAATCATGCAATAAACTTGATATGTAGAAATTGCAGCAAAACAAGTACTGTACATAAGGTATCTTGTTAAGATGCTGTGTCAGAACTATTTGGTTAAAAAATAGAATCCATCAAAGGATGACATATATCAAAAGGCAACAAATTAGTCTGTTAATAAGTAATAGGTGCACTGAAGTAAAATATGGGGAGGAGTTTGGTTTGAATTTGATAGTTATCACATATACTCAGTTACCTGGCTAATTTAGAGGAGAAATTGTGCATTCTATACAGGCATAAATAAGTCATCTTTAATTATTTAATTTAATTAATTAGTTAACAAAAATTTTAGAACACTTTTGTCAGTTGCTTGAATGTCTAATATGGTTCTTAAAAACGGGTAACTTGGTGTTCAACAAAATTAGTTCAGATACTGGCACAATCTGAGAGCAAAAATTATAGAGGATTTAGAGACTTCGTCCCCTTCAAAATCATTTGTCTTCTGAGATATTTATTTTTACTTCTTTTTGACAATCTGTATTCCATTTCTCAACATCCACAATTATGACTCTGCTGGCTGTAATTTAGCATATTTGAAGGATATTAGGTTAGGAAAGTGTTATTTTCCTTAGCTTGTGTCATATTTCCTAACTGTTAGCAACTTAATTAGTATTCCTTCCTTATATAAAATACTTTCACAAAGATAATTTCTTCCCCCAAATTCATGGTCCCCTGATAGGAAAGTTGTAACATTACAAAGAAATATCTCAAGCTGTTCAGCAGGTGTTCAGAACATTACAAAGAAATATCTCAAGCTGTTCAGCAGGTGTTCAGAAAAGGAAGATGAAGTGTCCTTGAGAAGCTGGGGGTGACTGATTGCACACTTTTCTACTTTTGGTCATAAGCTAAATACCTTCTTTCATAACTATGAATATGCCACGTTAATCTTCTTAGAGTTGCCTTCTTAACAGAAGATAACAAAAGAAAGCACTGCTCTTTCTTGCTGGGGACACCTATATTTTAACACTGAAAGATAGCCATAACATGCAAAAGGCAAGTTTAACATTCTTATCTGAGCTAGACTGAAGGACATTGTCTGGTAAGTGAATTTGAAAAGTGGGTTTTATAAATTTTATAAATTTACCTGGATGCCCCAGACTGGCCGTAAAAGTGGAGATGTCGTGTCCGGGCAAATGGGGAAAAGAAGTGGCTCAGGGTCGACGGTAGAAGAGCCGCTGCGGAGCTCCCCCCCCCCGCGATGGAGCGCATGCTGGTCTGGCCATAGGTTAAAAAGCAGCAAGCCTTTTCTCAATCTCCGGCTGCTCTCAGATGCGTGGGACTTCAACTCCCAGAATTCCTCAGCTCGAATAGGGCTCCTTTCCCCTTGGGCCCAGCGAATCCACTGCATTGTGGGAGTTGAAGTCCGCGCGTCTTTTAAAAGCGGCTGAGGAGGGAGAAAAACGCCGCCCACGCCGCCACCCACACCCCCGCTGCGGGCCCCCCGCCGCCACGCCGGCCTCCCCGCTGCTCCCCCGTCCTTTTTTTTGGGCTGAGGAGGGAGAAAAACGCACCCCCTGCCGCCCCCCCGCCACCACCCCTCCCCCCCGCCGCCCCCCGTCCTCTTTTTGGGAAACCAAATATGGTCACCCTATCTTACCTTAAGCAATAAATAATGCTTAATTATAGTAGTAATGTTCTGTGATATGAAACTTCTCCTAGGCTTTTTCTTTCTTTTTTAGGTGGTTATACATTTCTTCTTATTTTTATTTCCTATCAGTGCATATGAGATAGATGTTTTTAAATGACACAAGCAAGACAGTTGCTCTAAAAGTAGTGCTAGATCAAACCTAAAGCTTTCATAGTGAAAATCACAAAAGCTTCCAGAATTTCCCAGTAGTAGTTGGTTGAAATCCAAAATTTCAGCATTACTTATTTCCTTTAATATATGTAAAGCCAAAACAAATACCCATATTGCTGTATTTATAAAGGGAAAGCTGTTAAATAATTTGGTGCTCTCTAGAAATTTCACTGCAAATCTTTTCTCACTCAGCCAGCCTATTGTTGGTAGACTACGGCTTCTGAACACAGTTTTTCAGCACAGGTGATACCGTATTTACTGGCACGTTTAATTTATTCCTATTTAATACAGCTTTTTGCTGACATGGATACTCCAAAATTTTAAAAAGGGAACTTATGCAAACATTTAAAGCATAACATCAATTAAACAATAATACTTAAAAGGATGGCATAGAAGACGCATCTTTACAGATTTTTGAGATATCAAGAGTGTGTATGTGGGTGTGGGTGTTCAAATGCAGTTCTCTGCTAATTCGTTCCATAGCTTGGGAATGATACAGGAAAACACCGCTTCTTTGTGGCAGATAAACAAACCTCTGACAGTGAGAGTATCTTTAAAAGGGCCTCTTTTATAGATAACACCAGAACGAGTTTGTAAGAATAGAGATGGTCTTCCTAGAGCAGGGGTGGGAAAACTTTTTGACTCGCGGGCCACAATGGTTTCTAAAATTTGTCAGAGGGGCCGGGCCAGAATAGGATAATGGTGTGTTTGTGTAAACTAATATAAATTAAATGTAAAAACCATTACATGAAAAGATTTGGCCTTTAACAGGCAGCAAAACACCATTGTGCTTAGTTTATCAACTTTTCTGGGCTCTCTGTTCCCTGAACCAAGTCTTCCTCGAAACTGCAGGGTTCCTGCTAGTAACTAGTTTGGCGGGCCAGATTAAAAAGCCCAACGGGCCGGATGTGGCCCACGGGCCATAGTTTGCCCATGGCTGTCCTAGAGTCATGACCCAAGCCTTTAAGGGCTTAAATATTAAATTTTGTCTACTAAGCAACTGACATCCAGAACAGACCTTTCTCTGCAAGCACAGCATGCTACCTATACCTTGTAGCAATTAATAGATTTGGGCTTATCACTAACTGTAACTTCCAGAAATTTTTCAAAAGAAATCCTGTGTAGAATGTACTGCATTGTAGTAGTCAAGTCAGAGTGTAACCGTTGCATGGCTGCAACCACATTTTGTATTGAGAGGACCATTGGTTTGAAAGTGGGGTAAAAGAATCTATCTGTGTTAAAATTGAACACCCCTCCTTCAACCGAGGGGGAGGAATAAAACACAACATATCTCCAGCTTACAATGCAGCGCTTGTAGCTGCTCCAAGAAAATTCCACAACCAATTCTGCCCTCAAGTAGCCCTCAAGAGTGCTAGCAACCACAAAACTGCAAAGAAATACAATTCTTCTATTCCCCACCACCACCAAACACCGTATCAGACCCTATCTTTCCATCCCCCACATCAGAAGTGAAATTCAGCAGGTTCTAGCAGGTTTGCTAGAACCAGTAGTAAATTTTCTAAGCAGTTCGGAGAATTGGTTGTTAGAAGAAATCTCCTTTTGTTTTTTTCCACTTTACAGGGTTAATCTTGTAAAGAAGGCAGGGAAAAAACATTCTGGTGTTGTTTCTAGCCTAATCTTTATTGCCCAGCTTATAGAAACTGCCCACCCAGTCATATGACTGCCCCCACCACACCCACCAAGTCACATCCACAGAACCAGTAGTAAAAAAAATATTGAATTCCACCACTGCCCCACATCATCAGAACTGATGAAGCTTCTTGGATGAGAAGTGAAATGTTTTCATCCTAAAGGGGGGAAAAAAACCCCAGTCCAGTTGCCTTTTGAAGAAAAAAGCACCTTTGAGGCAGCCATTGCATAGACAGATTATAGCATGTACTTCATTATGCCCATATGCTCCATGAGCAACATGGCTCCCAATTTGCTTTCACGGCAATTTGAAAAATTAACTTGCTTCCATTGTGTCTCTCTGACCCACTTGTTCAGGCAGGTGGGGTATGTTGTGCATCCGGATAATCTGATGGAACGCAGGAAATGTGCCTTTTCCATAGCCATGTTTAGTCTCTCTGAAGCACCACCCTGCTGGAAGTGGAGATGGTACTGATCCTATTTACTTTTTGGAAAGACTTGAGGATCTGGCTGCTTCCCTGAGCATGGGGGTCAGGAAGGTAATTTAGCCCACAATGTTGGTGGCACACATCCGTGGAGAGTCTCAATTAATCAGGCTGTGGATGTCCCAAAGGTGCTTTTCAAAAGGCAACTGGATTTTTTTTAGTTTTTTTCTTGAAAATGTTTTCCTTCTCATCCAAGAAGCTTCAGAACTAAAGAAGCTTATTGGATAAGAATTGAAATGTTTTCAAGAAAAAAATAAGAAAGGTCCAGTTGCCCTTTGAAAAACACCTTTGGGATGGTTAATATATGTCTTTTTTTCCAGCAGTCAGTTAGGTGTTTTTTTTTTTAGTTTGTCCTGATATGTATTTTTATATTGTGGTTCTAACCTGTATTAGCCGCCCAAAGACATGTTAGTGGGATAGGAACCCAATAATTAAACATCGTTAACTTGCCAAATCTAAGCAACTCAGAAGGAATCTCAGCTGCTTAGTAGCCATCTTTATGTAGTGTACCAACAGAAATAGGTACTACTTTCAAATCCAGTGATTTAAAAGCAGGGAGCACTCCCAGACAGTGGACCATCTTAGACAACTGAGAGACTTCAGACTGGCCCCAAAAGTGCTCAGAAACTTCTACTCCTGCACAGTAGAATGCAACCTGACGGGCAACATCACTACGTGGTTCGGGAATAGTACCATACAGGACAGGCAAGCTCTACAGAGACATGATGATTTACAGCCCTAGTTTGGGGTTATAAGACTAATTCTGAAATTTTGATTTCAAATAAGATCAGTTGGCATTCATGGTCCAGCTTTTAACATACATGATCAGAATTGCAAGTTGAATGAGCATCTGACACACAATTCTTGCTCTAATACAGGGGTGTCAAACTCAAGGGTGCTTAGATTTGGCCCGCAGTGCTGCCCAGGAAACAGTGAAGGACCGGCCCGTGGTGCCTCTGCCAAGGAAAACTGAGCTTACAAGGGCCGTGGGCAGAGGGTTGCAGGAGGCCAACCCACGGAGCTCATAAGTCATTTCACTGGCACAGTGCTCAGGCCACCACAGATGCCCCCAACATGAATGACACTGAGCTGGCCATGCCCACCCCAGCCCCCCTAAGTCAAACACAACTGTGATGTGGCCCTCAATGAAATCAGGTTTGGCACCCCTTGCTCTAATAAGTACAGCTAACAAGATACCTCAAAAGGCAATGCAAATATGTGCACTTAATGCACATATTTGCAGTGTTTCAACTATGTTTCATTGCCTTTGGGTGGGAAAAAAGGGATTTCTAGTATGAACTACTTGTAAAATAAAGCATCTAGCCAATCTAAACTGATGGAAACATTTTTAGAAATCAGATAAAGGCTCTGTTTGGAATAAGTTATAACTGACTAATTTGCTCAGGACAGCAGAAGTATTTTATTTAAGGTTGCACGTCATCGCAATTGCTTTCCAGAAATTTCAATTCTTTCTCTTATTATGTTTACAGATAACAATCTACCTAAATTTTTAAATGACTGTTTCCACTCCCTGTATCTGCGTATTTTAGTGGTTGAAAAATTATTATGCTGCTTTCATTTATCCTAAATTGTCTGATGTCTTATTTTTAATCCCCATAACTAGTTTTTCATTTCTTAGATATTTATTCATGGCAATGAACCAATGGGGAAATTTCTCTATGGCTAATGCTGAATTTGAACTCTTTGCTAGAGCCTGACAGTAAGTATTAGGGAGTTTCTATTGAAAATTCTTTTCTCTTTGGACAACTTATTTTAGAAAGAGGGTAGAGGATTGAATAGCCACTATATCAAACTAGCTAGCATTGCTGCCATCATCAATGGCAAACAAGGCATAGATTCTTTAGAATAAAAGATCTTGTAGACTAACAGGCTTGTATGCTGACTTCTAAAATTCAGTTTGCTGTAAACCAGTGTTTGAAGTAACAATAGTTGTCATGTCTGTGCAGGCGTGGGCAGAGTTTTTCCTCTGGTCCGCCCACACCGCACCGACTGCCTGCAGCTGGCAGGGAGGCCCCTGATTGGCCAATGGCCAGGTACGTTTCTATTGGTTGCAGACGGAGCCGCGGGAAATAATAAAAGGAGCGGTCTGCCTGCAGCTGAGTGCTTTTTTCCTATTCCTGTCAACCGCTTGCAGAACTGAATAAAGGGAGCCCTCGCGGCTATCTATCTATCTGACCCGCGTGTTTGAAATTCTTTAAAGCCTGCAAGCTAACAATAGTGTATGAGGGTTTATATTTCTTCACCTGTTCTGTAAGCTCTTGATGCTAAAAATTGGACTGTTTTCTTTATTTCTGATCCCTTGCTATTAAATCTCCATCTTGCATAATAGGCTCTGCCTGATACATTTGACCTTCACATTCACAGACTAAAAACTGTTATTTGCAGCCAGGGAGGGAAACCTGTATAAAAATGTATTCATTGTTTCTATTTAAAAAAATTTTTTAAAGAAGAAAGAGTTTTGATTTTGGCTAGTTTATTCACTTCTTCATATTCCTTTGTAATAGAAGACTAGAAACTAGAAATGTTTACATTTGTCATCCAAATTTATGCACTCAGTTGTTGTTTAGTAACTGCATCAGATACTGTAGTTCATTTAATATACTCTGCTGTCCTCTAAATTGAAGCTTTAAGTAGTTAACCATAACTAGAAAAATGTGGTTAAAAGAATGACTAAGTACTCTATACAAAAACATTGGAATCACAGTCAAAATATGTACAGATTATATGTTATATGTAGTATGTATTGTATAATATGTACCAAGACATAGGTTAAAAAAAAAATAAAACCAGTCATTATTGTCCTGAATTCATGAGATATCAAGCTATAAACTTGTACAAACTTTTGAATACTACTACATAAAATTCTGTTGAATGTTATGCTTTTTATGTCTCAGATCAGTGTTTCCTGACTTTGGACACTTCAAATACCTTCCGTCATTGTGCTTATGGGTGATGATGGGATTGCAATTCAAAGTATATGGAAGCTGCTGGGTTGGAGAGATTGCTTGAGAAGCTTCTCAGTTTGCAGATTACTTTTACAAAAGCATCTTGGCTAAAAAGATCAAAACAACTTTTTGAAAAAAAAAAAAAAGAATATGGCATTCCAGGCAAGCCAGCACAAGACTTTTGGTTTGTTAATTTGAAGTGTGCTTAGCCCTTGTTGTGACATGCCTATATTTGAGAAGAAATGCCTTTACTTCCCCATAGTTTCTCCTCATATAAACATATATTGCTTACATTGACCGTATACAAATGTTTTGAGTGGTTGTTTAAAAATGTTCTTTCAAGAGGGTGGAATGAAGGAAGTAATAACTGGACCTAGAAGATTTATCAATGCAATTTTAAGGGAAGACTTTAAGAGAAAATAGATTTAGGTTGTAAATGCTTTCAAAAGACTCAAGCTAATATTGTAGCAATGATACAGAATATCTTCTAAGTCTCAAAATCATCCATATTCTGAGAAAGAAACAAAAATTTATTCTGATTTTAAGAAAATAAGACTTGCAGACCAAACATACTTGCATTTTAGTATCATATGTGAAAGAAATAGGTACCACTTAGAACAATCTTATGCCTTGATGAGTTACAAATTTATGAAAGTTTGGTGTAGTGATTTAAGATGCTGGTTCAGAAATAGGAGACTCTTGAGTTTTAGTTCCTTCTTAACCATGCTGGCTGGGTGACTTTGAGTCAGTCACTCTGTCTCAGCCCAATCCAGCTCATAGGATTATTGTTGTGGGGAAAATGGAAGGAGGAAAGAACATTATATATATGTTCGTTACCTTGAGTTACTTAGGTAACTAATAAAGGTAGGATTAAAAAAATCATTAAACAGCTTCATTACAGTTTATTTAATTTAATTTTATTTACTTGTCCTGTTCACTGTGGCCTTTTGGGTGCAATTCAAGGTGTTGGTGCTTACCTTTAAAGCGCTCCATGGCTTGGGACCTGGGTACTTACGGGACCGCCTGTTGCCACCATCAGCCTCCAGCTGGCTGGTGCGTTCCCACAGGGCAGGCCTCCTCGGGGTTCCATTGTCGGGATGGTGTCGTCTGACAGACCCAAGGGTATGAGCCTTCTCTGTGGCTGCGCCCTCCTTGTGGAATGAATTGCCCCCGGAGATTCGGACCATTGCGGACCTCCGGACCTTCCGGCGTGCACTAAAAACCCATCTATTCCAGCAAGCCGGTCTGGCCTAATACCTAAGGGGTTTTAAATTTTAAAATTGTTGAATTTTTTAAATTTTAAATTTTAAATTTTTGGTTATCTTAATTTTTATTTTGGCCAATATATTTAATCTGTTTTAATTATATTTTAACTTTTGTCGATTTTGTTTTAGAAGGCTGTACACTGCCCCAAGTCCTTCGGGAGAGGGGCGGTATAGAATTTTTTTTTAAAAAAACCTGTTGTTCCAAATATACTATTATTTATATATTTATAAAGACTAGACATCTGCATGCCGGTTCTAGGAATAGCACTTAGACTTATATACCACTTTACAGTGCTTTACAGCTAAGCGGTTTAAAGAGTCAGCATATTGCCCCCCAAAATCTGGGTCCTCATTTTAGCCACCTTGGAAGGATGGAAGGCTGTGTCAACCTTGAGCCTGGTGAGAACTGTTTGAACTGTTAAATTGCAAGCAGCCGGCAGGCAGCAGAAGTAGCCCGCAGTATTGCACTCTACCCACTGTGCCACCGTGGCTCAATTTCAGAAAAAAGTTAAACAAAATTGGATGTGATTATGTTTAAAAGTTGAATTTTCCCCAACTTGGTATTGTCTAGACATGGTGGGATTACAACTCCTATAATATCAATAGGAATTATGTAAATTGTAGTCCAATACATTGGAGAGCAGATGATTAGGGAATGTTGTTTAAGATCATATATCCTGAGAATACTTTCTGTAATTATTACTTATAAGAACTTTTTTCAACATCTGAAAATGTTCCAAATTAAACCCTCTGTGTTGAATGTGCTTTGAATGTTAAATTATTTGGGGCTGTAAATTAGATTAGGAAGTTGAAAAACATACTTTAAGAAAAAATGCTAAACCATTTCCTACCGTTCCTAAAAAAAAATGCAAGAATGTAATTGTGGAGTCACCAGGAATCAAGTTTGATTTAGAGGCTTCAGCATTCTTTTAGCTACAATTCATGCTCATGTGGTGCAGAATGGAAGCATGTAAAATTCACATGCAATCTTGATTATGTACTCTTTATTCACATTTTGGAGTTAGAAAAGTGAAGGGCTTCCTTAAAGTTGGACAGTAGGTTGGGTACAAATGTAGGAACTGAACTCAGCTCCCATCCCTATGTCTAAGAGTTACTGAACTGGATATTAGTTGGATGCTGGTAAGTTGAACTCTAGGAACGAAGTTGAATCATTTTTTCCATATCTGCCTGGTCAAAAGATATCCAGACCACTTGAAGAATACTTCTTGTTGTCAAAAGAACACTTTACAAAAATATTTGTAAACTTTAGAAAAGAGGGAAAAAACTACTTGAAATATAAATGGTGACTTTAAAAAAAAAGCAGATTTTCCTCTGTATGATTTCTATGGCCTGTCTTTTGTGCAGAGCTGTAATTTTTCTATTTTTATAAGCTGGGCTGCAATTGTGGCTTCAGCTAAGCACACACTTGGCTTATGCGTAGCCGTTTTCTCTCTTTCCCTCTCTTGTTTGCACTGAAATCCTAGAGTACAAACTTGCAGTGTTGGCACTAGATATGAAGACATAATACATTTGAACTGCTTTATAATTATTTAATATATTAGAAGGATTTTTAAATATTGTAGTTTTAATTTGTAATTTAATAGACTTTCTGCTAATTGGGAATTTAATAATGGGATATAAATAAAATAAAATACTGTACTGCCTAAGTTTTTCTAACTTGCTCATCTATGCTGTAGTAATCATTCTGTTGTGAAGCCCCTTCAACCAATCTTTTAAAGGGTGGTGCAATTATTACAGATAAATAAGATTTGCTGCACCTTCTCGCCCTATTTATTTTCTTTACTGTTATAAGACAATAATGAGAATAGGGGAGTCAATGGAAGCTACTTTGTCTATTTTTAGTTTTGGACAGTAAAGGAAGTGGCAGACCCCAAAAGGTTTAAGCAAGAAATGTCATTGACCATGGTTTTCAATGAGATACCATAAGAGATCTTGAAAGAAGTTGCCTGATTTAAACTAGCCAAACTCTTAATTGCAGACTTGTGCGATATTACTTGAACAAATTCAATGATGATGTTGTGTTGCCTAGAACTTGGAAATCAAGCTTGATTCCTGGTGACTCCACAATTACGTTCTCGCATTTTTTTTGTATGTGTTTTAACCTGTTGTTTATTTTTTTTTCCTGTATTGTACCTTCTAAGCAATAAGAAGGTTTGGGAATTCCAGCATTCACTCAGACTTAATATCTTTAGAAGGTGATAAAAACTGAACATAAGATGGGGGCTTTCTTTTTATACTCAGAGGCTAGATCAACTTACTTTCAAAGAGAAAGTAAGAGGAGTGAGAGTAGAGATAAAGATTATTCATTTCTATCCATTACTGCTGCTTCCTTACTTCCTCTGTAATACACCACTGGAGTGTTACTAACCATTAGAGCCTTCTACTAATTCCTAAGGAGGATTTTTCCCAAGGAAAAAGTACTGATGAATTTATACTCACAAATTTTACTCCAGGATTGGATTAGAAAGGATCATGTGACATCATATGACCAACTCCTAATCCATCAGAACCCCTCTTTTTTCACAACAGATGAAATGTGTAAACACTGGATTAAAAAATATGTAAATTGAGGAGACATAATATTTCTAGCTGTTGCAAACTCAAAATTTCTCCTCTTCTATCCCAGCCTGGATTTTTTTAAAAATGATGTTATAACAAAAATTTATAATATAGGGTATTACAGCAATGGGAGAAAGTTTATGTCTTTGTAATTCATGTGGATGCTCTTACCAGTGCTTTGTGAAACAAAGATCAACCACTTGATTCATATCAGTTCATAAAATATCTCTTGTAGCATTCCATGCTATCTTGAAATTTTAAGACATTTTAGGCAATAATAACAGATAATTTTGGAGGAAGAATAAATTGAGCCTTCTTCTGCAGATTATCTGACTTAAGCCTTCCAATGAGCATTGGTGTATACTTTTCTATGGTATAAAACTGCTTAAGTACCTTTAAAAGTAAAATAATTTGAAGGAGGTAAAATAATGGAATCTTGCTTATCACTATCTGTTGGTGAATTGTGTAAGTCTAGTACTGTTTTATGCCTATATATTTTAGGATAAGTAGCATTTTTTTAAATGTAATCTTGTTCTTGAAGAACCCTTTTAAACTTCTCCTCTGTTCTCTCCCGTAGGTGCTTTTATTGTGTGCTGGACTCCTGGACTTGTCGTACTACTCCTTGATGGTTTGAACTGCACTCGTTGTGAGGTTCAGAATGTGAAAAGGTGGTTCCTTCTCTTAGCTCTGCTGAACTCTGTTATGAATCCAATAATTTACTCTTACAAAGACGATGAGATGTCAAATACTATGAGGCGCATGATTTGTTGTTCATTTGAGGAGAGAAACCAGGAGCGCAGGTCTTCGAGGATCCCCTCTGCAGTGCTCGGCAGGAGCATAGATTCCTCTAGCCAGTACTTGGAAAATGGCATTAGTCAAGTGACTATCAGTGGCAAAGAAAATACATGAATTCTCCTCCTCCTCCAAATGGGGACTGCGGCGGGGGTAGGCCACAATCCAAATGATCTCTGAACCACCTGAGATCATTGAACCCTGAAATCACAGAAGAATATGTTCTCTGTACCAAAACTCAGATCCCAGGGTTACCTGACATCTTTGTAAATAATTACTGGATGGGAAAAAAATGTACTTGAAGGGATGTGAAAGAATAGAAGGAGTGGTTTCAACTCTGCAGTGTTCCTTTTAAGTCTGGAAACAGTACAAGCAGCATTATGGAGTCTCCTTCCTCAGAGGTGTAGGCAGTGGTGAGATGTCACTGTGCCAGGGCTGCACCTTAACAGCCAATTGTGGCGAGGTGGCAGGGTCAGCTTCTCAGGAGACCGGGAAAGGTCCTCAACCTCAAGTGAGGCTTTATTTTTATATCTTTTGAGGGCTGCCATCCCCGGTTATATTTTTGGTGCCTGACAGAAAAGTACCTCAGTTGCCAAAATTGGACTCTCTCAGTGCTCAGCACTTCCTTCTGACAAACATCTGTTCAGAATTGGGCATTAAGCAAATACTTCAGAGCAATGAGTACTTTTCTGCCACCACAACAAAGCAGCTGGTTAGTTCTGTGGTGCCAAGTAAGGCATTTTAGTGGCCCAGCAAGTAGGCGAAGGCACTTTCAAGTAGCAAGATGGATTGCACCACCATTGCAAACTTGGGGTTGTTCCCTTTTAATAAAAACCCACACAGGTAACCAGGATATTAGGGAATAATGTAAACAAGCTGCTCCACAATGTTCAAGTTCTTTACATTAAGGGCTTTCTCTTTTGTGATGATCATTTCTGTAACAAGAGTGTATTCGGTCAGTTTTGTTACCTCTTCTGTCTGAAGTGGTACAGTCCAGACACCGATTTCTTTCTTTGGGAAGGAGCTACGCTAGAATTAGTTTGGTTATTCAGAGTGGCTTTTAAATTGTTTGCTTTAGGTAGCAGCCTACAGCTGCTCTGAACTCAGTGGGACTTGCTTCTGAGTAAATATAGTCAGCTGTTTAGTTTTATAAGTGGAACATTGCATGTGTTCTGCAATTAAGCATTTTAATAAAGATTTTCCAGGCTGTAAATGTAAGCTGTAGAACCAGCATTTGTCCTTTATCTGCTATTTAACGCCATCCCCAATCTGTATAAAGTAATAGTTTCTATGCATAGCATTTTCTGTTTGTAACATTCTAAAAAAAAAAAAAATAGAGCATGCTAAAGTCCTCACAATAACATGCACATTCCATGCACATGTAGCTCCCATGCCATGTTAATAGATCTGAAAATTAATAGCATCTGTTTTAGTTGAAGGAGTGGACTTATTGTGGTATGTCATTAAAAATATAAAGGATTTGCCTCACAATCATTTATGTACATACAATCCAATGTACTGCTAACAGAAGAACATTAGATATTTTGTTAGTAAACTGAATTTTCTGAATGCATGTGAGTTATCAGTATAGTCAAACTAGTATGTTATAACCAGAAGAGAAAAGGGCAACAATATTTATCAGTTGTATTTGATAGCAGTAATCTTTTCAGGTTAGTATAAGATCCTAGAAATATTTCTGCAAAAGCATGAATTTGTATATACTTTTATTACAATATTTTAATTTTAAAAAATCTTGATATGTACATATTCATATTGCTTTTTCATATGTTACTTTTTAAATAGTTTAATGTCTGTGGAAAGAATGAAGAAAAGGATTATCCAGTGTTTTAAATAAATGCTTTGTATTTGATTTTGAGCACCTCAAGTTACTGGGTTTTTTTTAAAGAAATACTAATGATGTTAATCTCATTATTGCAATCATGTTTATTTAATTACATGTGATGAATGGGTAATGATGGATAGTTTCTTTTGAGAGGTCGTTTATCCTTTCTTTTTCATGCTGCAATTGTCTTTTAAAAAAAATCCTGCCTGCAACTAACAAATAAAAAACAATCACTAAGATTATATATAGTTCCAAAAAGTTGATCAAACTGTTCCCATAAAAAAAGGACAAGGAATAGCTGCTTTCCAAGGTGAGGGGAAAATACTATTTGTTATTTATACAGTGTGTACTCATTTATTCTGTAACATGACTATTTTAGCTTCAGTTTGGAAATAACCATGTATTGAAAGAAAGAAGTGCATTTTCTCTTCCTGTGTGTTCTTGGCATGAAAAACAATTAAAGGAGCCCAGATTAATTTGATAGGCTAACTCAGATGTAAGCCTCATTCTTTAAAAAAAATATTTTTTTTCTTCTAAAAGAATTTCATTGTAAGATTGAAAGGAAACATTGTATTCTGGATTTTCTGCTGTTGCAACCTGCAGAGGCAGCATATGAGAGAATGTGTTGTTAGATCTCTTAGAAGGGCTAAGAATGGAACAAATTGCCTGCTATTGTTTGTTACATCTACATATTTTTATGATTTTACATTTAACAGTTAAAAAGTAACAGGCCCTCGAAACAAAAATATCCTGTCTATGAGTCTCAGTAAAAATAAAAGCTTTAGAATCTTATTTCAGCTTTCTTCACTTTTCAGTGATACAATCATTCTCCAAACCTCATTTAATTCTTATACAGGAAGTCTAGGTTTGTGAGCACAATTGGGATCAGCATCTTAGCCATTATGTGACATGGTCACTAAGTGAAATTGATTGTACGTACATCAACTTTCCATTGTTTTACAGAGCTGCAGGGTCATAAATGTGGAAACTTGTTGCAAAGTTACTTTTTCATCAACATTGTAACTTCACTAAACAAGCCAGTTGCTAAATGAGGACTGCCTGTGTGTACTTTCTTGTTTCCTATTGTATCTTTCACTTAGAAGCATTCCATGAGAACAAAATCTCTTCCCCATGCCCTTGGTCTTCTTGGTTCTAGTTTTTATATATAGTTTAACATTTTTTATTTTTTCTATATTTTTATTGACTAAGCTGCCCAGAGTCTTATCAATGAGTGGGGCAGCATATCAATTTTATAAATAAATAACACCATTATCTCTTTTCTAATGTAGTACACTCTTCCCTTACTCTTAAAAAAAAAACTAACTCCAGTTCTTCACTTTTTTATTCTTTGTATCTGATGAAATTATTTATAGTCCCAGAGCAATAAAACACAAGTACAAAAGTACAGATAAAAAGCTTAAAATGCAGGAAACCCAATCTGAAAAAATGAGAGGAGAATATCAACTGGCTTCTATAAGCCATAGTTATTGCTAAAAGCTTGTACTTTTGACTGTGCTAAGGTTATAGTACTGCACAAGCATTGCTGAATAAATATTTCCAGCAGCTTCAGTCCATTAACATGACCATTGTTAGAGTTGTTAGGACTAGTAATATCCAGAGGATCAAAGATCGCCTATCCTTCATCTACTTCAATTCTTTAATTAATGCAAAATTGTGATGCAGAATAAAGCTATGTTTCTAAAAAATACTACTGCCACAGAAGACCTGACCCACTCATCTTTTGATGTAGTAGTTTGCACAGTACTGCCCCCTGGAGAACATAACTTTCCTAATAGATAAAAACTCTCTTCCTGATAGTTGATTAGAGGCACTTGAAACAGGAAGGCAAATGTATACTGATAAGAATCTACAAGTAGTTCTGTTCCCTGTGCAACCTTGAAAAACCTGCTTCCTCTCCTCACACATAAAAATTATGATTCAAATAGTAGCTTATTGCTTTATCTATTGTATCTCTGACTTTTTTCATGTTCTGTTTCCTTCATTTTCTCTCAGAACTACAGCTAAAGCTATTTACCTCTCCCATCATTCCAACCTTATGGCACTTGCTCTTAAACATCTAAGTGCTTTCCCATCCTATTTGGATTCCTTCAGCTTCATGCATACACTCAATTCTTTCCATATATCAGTCTAGCCACTCTATGCATTTGATGAAGTGAGCTTCAGTTCACCAAAGCTTACATGTTTTAAGATGTTGTTCAGAAAAGTGCTACAAGGCATCTTCTGAGACTAAGCGTATTTAGGGCTGCACTTGTGTACCATAATGGTAATCTATCCACATTAATCAGAAAGAGTTCAAACATGGCCATGTTACATTCCTATGAATAAACACCCATTAAAAGCAGTGATTATGACAAATTCTGGTTTTGTTTTGTTTTTATTATTCCACCTTTTAAACTATGCTTTCCTCAACAGTTTCAACCAGGAATGCTGGCTGCTGTTTACAGCTTTTAAGTGGGTGGAGTAATCAATTCTTTATAGTCAGAGGCAAGGTAAAGTAAGATTTTGAGGATAACTGCCTATATAAATAGGGGCTATCAGGTTAATCAGTATTGTAAACCATCTAGAGTCACCTCTTGATCAGATGAGTGGCATATAAATTTGATAAATAAATCTGGGTGGGTGTCAAGATGGCAGCCTGCTCAGGAACAAAAACCCTGCTCTTTTTCACATGCATCATATATGAAACAGATTAAAATAAATTAACACATTGATCTAATACTGTTTTCTGGAAAATATGAGAGGAAGTGGTAAGGTAACAACACCAATAACTCTATGAACTTAATGTGTGGCAAATGACAAAATGGAAGCCTTATCTGTCCTGAGCATGCCCAAAGTGGAGAAAAATGAACTCTGCTACCAAGAAGAGCATCACCTGGAAAGAGAACAGTACCAGTGCCAGATTGGTGGAAAAGCCTGATAGGGAAAGTTCCCATAACTACTGTAAGAGAAATGAGTATGTATTTTTAAGGAATGGCATCTAATTTTAAGCAATATTTTTAAGGAGGCTTATAAAGAATTTGAAATTTTGATCAAGTGGTTGAGAACAAATCATGCCTTCGATTTGATGCATAAACTGGAATGATTTATTCAGTAAAAAAATTAATCAAATATTTAGCATTGGAGGCTTTAGGTATTTCTTTGGCCAAGCCTATTGATAACTGGGGAGAAGCCACTAAACTGGATGGGCTAAAAATGTTTGGGTTGGTTTTTTTTTTTTCACATGCAGGGGTTAAGTTGGTTTAATAGTGAAAAATGATGTACTTTTCAGAGAAAACTAGATTGAGTAGGTGAATGTGTATATTACATGTTCATGTTGTAAATTGAGTATACATGGTATATTGACCTCAGGTCATAGATTCCTGATTTCATGGAGTATTTCTACTCAAGTATGCAAAGCTTGGGCTCCTTCTGTTTTACTGTTTCCATCATAAACTCTTGAATATACTGGGTCCTTTTGTCTTTTTTCTTAATCAGAACCTGCTCCTCCTGTTCTTAAATCTCATGAAGATTTTTGTTTTGTTACTGCAGTTCTGCTAATCTCTAAAAGTCCTATTAAGAGTGTTTGTTTGTTTGTTTGTTTGTTTGATTGCAACTTTGGAGAATGCTCTTCCACAGCCTCTGCAGTGATGGAAACTGTGCAAAGTGTGCCCTGTTCTTGTATGATTTTTGGAGGGTCCGGAGTCTGAGTGAGAGTCCGGCCCTCTTGCATAGCCTCTGTAGCCTCTAAAAATCACATGTGAATGAGACATGCTTTTGAGAATATTTCTTGAACATTGGTGGATGCTGCCATGTCACCCAAAATGTGGTGTGTCACCTTTTGATATGTGTGTCATAGGCTTGTCATCACTGCTCTATGATAAGATAGTTTAGTAGTTTCTCTGAATCTCCTTTTGCAGGATTATAGCAATAGCAATAGCACTTAGATTTATATATCGCTTTATAGTGCTTTCCAGCCCTCTCTAAGCAGTTTACAGAATCAGCATATTGCCCCCAACAATCTGGGTCTTCATTTTACCCACCTCTGAAGGATGGAAGGTTGAGTCAACCTTGAGCCTGGTGGGATTTGAACCGGCAGACAGTGGAAGTACTGCTGTACTGCAGTACTGCGCTCTAACCACCGTGCCACCAACACTCATTATAGTTGATGATTTTCAACTGTTTGGCACAAGAGGAATGGTAGAATATCTGAGACAGATCAAAGGAATCATATTTTCACACAAAACAAAACTCAGCTGTGGACTTCAGTGGCGTCATCAGGGTGGTACAGTCAGGGAGGATTTTAAGGCAGAACTCCAGGTTTCTGTAGAGTAGAATGAATAGGAGGGATCCTCCAAAAGCAACAAAACTGACTGACCACATTAAGTGATACATAAAAATAATATTTTGAAGTAGTATTTGAAGTACATGAAGAAATACAATTTAAGCAACCATTTAAACAACCTTCATAAGACCGTTGCCTCTTGAGTGAGACTGCTGTAACGGGCCAATGAATAAAGTGTTAACCACTGGTAGAATTTGCTGACGATAAATTGCAATAATGTCCATGAACTACAATAACTTTAGAGATAAATTAGAAAAAAATCAAGGAAGTTCACAGTTATCAATATATACAAATCATTAGTTAAGAAATTAAGCATTAATTAAGCAATTAGGGGGTTTGTTTAGCTGGGCTATTATAAAAAAAGTAATTCTGTATTTCTAAAGACTGTGGTAAAATATGCCACCCTTAAGGATACAGAAAATGGCATACTAGTCTCTGCTAATATCCCAAATATTCTTCTTTGGATTTCATTCCCAGAGAAATGTATCACTCATCCTTCTCAAACAATAATATGAAGCACTTTGGGCAAATATTTTATGCTATTATATTGCATTTTCTTAATTTGTTCTCTATCTACTGTCCACATTGTGTGCAGTTTTGATCCTCTTTATTTTCTTTTTATGAATGTATTTTTTTTAATACGCCATTTTAAAAAAACAAACAAGCTTCAGAGAGTGTGCACATATCATTGATCTGACATATCCTTCCCATTTCTTGAATATCCTTAATCTCTGCACATGGATGATTTCCCTGCCTTCATTAAGTGAAAATAAATGACCAAAAGTAAATATTTACTTATGAGTGATCTAATGGTTTAAAGGCAACAGGCTTGTTCATGCTTGAAAGTATTTGATTGTTAACTAGGTGTAATTTTGCAACCTATTCTGTTCTTTCTGCTGGTGAGTTAAGTAGTCCCTGAGTATATTATCATCTACTGTATTTATTCTTGAAGCAAGGAGATAATAATCACAGCATTCATTTTACTGTGGAGTGCTGGGGATGAAACAGACTATGTAATGGGGACATGTCCTACAAAACTAATTACCAAGGAGTGTTCATCCTGTAGACAGACTACTAAACCATCTCGTATATAGTACATGTTCTACATACTAAATCTAATTTCTGTTCTTGTAGAGTTTGGCCTAGGGAGACTGTGGAAGGACAATTTTATGTTCTATCACCTATCTATTATATTTGTATAGCCATCCATCTCACAAGAGAGTGAGTCTTGGCAGCATACACACTTAATTCAAAAAGGTAACCGATAAATACATATAAAAAGAATCTAATTTTAAACTATAAAACGAGAGGATAATATAAGCCATATAAGGGAGACACTACAAGATCTCCTTGGTCCCCTAGGATTCTCAGGCCTGATAGCATAGCCAGGTTTTGAGTGATTAGTGGTATATTAAGAATTTGCAAGAAAATTAAAAAATACAGTGCTGAAAATAAAAATACAGTACAATGTTGTTTGATAGCTGAGAGGGAATGGGGATGTCCAGTAGGGGTGGTTGGGGGATTGTGGTACAGTCACTCCTTTGCCACTGAAACTCAGAAGGACGAGACTCCCAGAAGATTTTTCTTTTTAATTTATATTCCTATCCTTCTGGAATATGCTATCTCTGAAATCTTTATGCTTCCATACTTTTGGAGAGCTGTAAAAACTTGGCTCTTTATAGAACCTGTGGAACTTAACATCTTGTTGGGCATTACCATTTTGATTTTTTTTGTGTGTTGATTTGATTTTAGAAGATACTTAAACATGAAAGAGGAAATACTGAAAAATCATATTTCTGTTTTTTTTTAAATCGTCTGCTTGTTAATTTTATATGATTTGTTTTATTTTTTTAAATTATCATGTTAAATATTCATTGTTCTCTGTTGTCAGCTGCCTGGGGAAGACAGAGAGAAAAGGGAAATTTGTATTTTCAAGTTAGTTTATTTTCTTAGAGATTGCCCGGACAAATCCATGCAGTTTTCTTGGCAACATTTTCCAGACGTAGCTAACTAATTTCTTTTTCTAAGGATGAAAGAAAGTGACTTGCCAAAGGCAGGGCTAGAACTCACAGTCTCCTTGTTTTAAGCATAGTGCCTTTACCATCCCTCCAAAGTGGGAGAGGCAACTTTAATTAAATACATAAATGCAGGTTCCCTGTGGAACAATTTGTCCCCAAGATTTGGATAATCCTAATTATATTGGCCTTTCATGAAGCTCCTAAGACATGGTTGTTCCCTCAGGAATGAATTCATTTCTAGCAAGTGTTGTAGTATATTGTATAGTATATTAGCATCCTCAATTGCCAATTTATTCTGTTTTGAGATAGTTCTTTTAATGATTGGTTTTGATTTGTTAGTATGCTATCTACAGTTCTTGTGTAATGGGTATACAAGCTAGTTAAATATTAAAAAATAACAATTGAAGTATTTAAAACAATAGCAAAGCATAAACTTCCTGCAAAGTAACATCTTTGCTGATAGCTTACCTGACCAAATATGCCTGCCTGTGAAAAGATGACCGTGATGCAGCAACCTAACTAGACCTTTTTTATTTTGAATGATTTCAAAGCTATGATAGTGGGAGGACTAATATCAGAGTATCTGCCAGAGATCTTGGAGCCCAAGAGAGACTTCAAAGAGAACTTGTAATATTTCAGATTTCATTACTAGCATTTGAATCAGTACTAAAATCAGACTGGATGCTAACTGTATTGTTTTAATAAGTAGATCTAAATTTATGATATTTTTCCCCAGGCAATTATGCAGTACAGATCATCCTTAACATACAACCACAATAGAGCCCCACATTTCTGTTGCTAAGTAAGACTGTTGTTATGTGAGTTTTTCTCCATTTAATGACTATTTTGCCACAGTTGTTAAGTGAATTACTTCAATTGTTAATAACATGATTAAGTGAATCTGGCTTCCCTATTGACTGCTTATCAAAATGTAGCAAAAGGTATGACACCAGGATACTGCAATGGGTGAAAAATGATTGTATGTCACTTTTTTAGTGCTATTGTAACTGAACAGTCACTAAATGAATGGTTGTAAGTTGAAATCTTGTATTCAAGTTTCTGTTTATTTATTAATTTTATTAATTTCTATTGATTCTGAATATTATTCTAGATCAGTATGGTGAAAATGTTTTTAAAGAAAAAAGTCCAAGTGAAGTAATCTGACACTACTTGCAAGTATTCTCTTAGGAATAGCAAAATTAGGGATGGAAGAATAACATAATTTCCACTTTTAGTTTAGTTTCTGCCTATAGAACATTTCAGAAAATTTACCACCTGCTAGGTTAGCTAAAATGTTTAAAAATATATCTAGCAAATGTTGGAAATGTAACCAAAAGATGAGCACATTTTATCATATGTGGTGGACTTGTGCTAAAATAAAAAAAAATTGGGCAAAAATACATAGATGGCTAGAAAAGATAATAGGGAAACATGTAGATTTTAAACCTGAACTGTTTTTATTAGAAATAAAAAAATTAATAAGAAAATATTTATTTAGTATTATATATCTTAACAGCAGCATGGATCATCTTCGTACAATATTGGAAAGATGAAGAAACACCACAAGATGAAGAGATAATTAAGAAGATACTAGACTGTGCAGATATAGATAGACTTACATTGAAAATCAAACAGAAAGAAGACACAGAATATTATCAATCATGGAACTTATTTTACCAGTGGTTGGAAAAAAAGAAGTGGAGAGTAAGAATAGAATCTGTACTGTTAAGCAAATTAAATACCCAGACAACACAATGTTTATTAAGCACTAAGAAATGTAATTAATAAATTTATATATATATATATGAAAATTTCAGAACAGAGAGGTAAACCCATTTCACCACTTCAAATGTTTACTTTATACAAATGCTTATTTAAAATCATGGTACCATATTCAACTACATAAACCTCCTAAAATCATAAATAAATAATGGGCATTTTTCTTTGTTTCCTGATGTAGATATTTCAAAGGATTCTGGCTGAAGGCTCTTTAAGTTAGCAAAGCCAAGTGTGGTCTCCTCAGTTTATAGGAGAACAAACAAAAGAACATCTTGGAAACTCTTAGCATCTGAACTGTTTACATGGCGTGCATGTTATCTCTTCACTACTACTTGAGATGTCAAAGTGGGTTCAGCCATTCAATATACAAGATATTAAACTGCCTGATGAAAGTCTTGCTGTTGCTTGTTTTTTAAATGCACAATTTTACTCTGTTATCCTTGTGTGATGCAATTCCTGGCATATGGCTACTTCGTGAAGATTTGTTACAACCTTTGCTTTGATCTTGACAAATAAACTAAGGCTGAGTGAAACATGTTTATTCAAATCCTGTGTGTTTTCAATGCATAATCATGAATTTGGGTTGTTGTTTTCAAATCTAGGAGACCTTGTTGTAATTAATCTGAGAAAATGAAGAGTTCCAGCAACCCCCCACAGAGACAGTTGTGAGAGGGTGGAGGTAGCGTCTCCCTAATGAATTCTGCCTAATTCTGAGGGTCACTGAGAGTTTTAGCAAATAAAAAGAGGAACTACCAGTTTGTACTTAACTGTGACTATCTTCTGAAAGAATACAGACAACTAATGAATCAGATTCTCTCCCCTCCACACACCTACCCACCCTATCCCCACTTTTGTTCCACTGGATTGGAGATCCCCTATCCCAGGGGTGGGCAATTGTGGCTCTTTTATGATTTGTGGACTTCAAATCCCAGAATCCCTGGGCAAGGCAATCTAAATAAAATGGAGAAAACATTGTGAGGT